>PVJI01001981.1:0-158410 GCA_004026765.1 Micronycteris hirsuta | reverse complement strand
GCGGGGTCGCCCAGCGCTCTCCCTCCGCCCTGCTCCTCCTGGCTCACCAGACTGGATGAGTGTATCTTCTTTAATTCCTTGGTTGTCGGACTTCCTCTCAATTCGATTTTCTGTCAGATATGGCTGTTTTCGGTTGGGTAAATTTCTGGTTTTTTCCTTGTTTGGTTGTGCGAGGAGGCATGGCACATTCACCTATGCCGCCATCTTGCCGGAAGTCCGGGCTAAGTATTTTTAATGTCACTCATTCCTGCACCTAGAACCGCATCTAACACATGTAGTAAGCACCTGATTGGTATTTGCTGAAGGAAGAAGGAAGGAAGGAAAAAAGGAATTGCTTCTGGTTCTGCCACCGTTATCTATGCATACATCGAGATAATCACTCTCATGACTCAAGTATGGGCCATGGATCTACGGCCCCAGCATCACCTGGGATCTTGTTAGAAATGCAGATTCTCAGGCCAACCTCAGACCTACCAAACCAAGATATGCATTTTAACAAGACGGCCAGGTGATCCCTGTGCCCATTAACATCTGAGAAACACAGTGGCAAGCTGTGAGGAAGGTAATGCCAGTCCTATTGACCTCCCAGGAGAGTTAAGAGGGTCAAGCAGATGACTAATGCGAAAACATTTTGAATATTGGAATATGCTGGCCAAATGAAATAGACTGCTATGATTTTTCTTATGATTAATAATAGTCCTTGCAGAAAAACCACTTTATAGTTCTGTCTTAAAACCTCATTAAACTCTGTTCAAATGTGCTATTAAAAGTTATGTTCTAGTCCACTTAGTTTTGTAAACCCCAAGTCTTTTCCACAGAACGGAGTCTGGGCTCAAGGACAGGAACACAGGCCCTGCTCGCGAGGGTTGCCATGGCATGATTGAATGCAAATTTATTTCCCACAGCGCCCTGCCAACTGATTGATCCTGGGGCAGGAGGAGATGCTGGAAACGCAGCTCCTCAGAGAAAGGAAAAACTAAGTAAAGGCAGAGAGTGGAAAAAGACAACCATGGGGTTTCACGCTGGTTTGTGGGGCTGAACTGCATGCCTGTAATCTTCTGCCTTTCAGCCTCTGCCAAACCATGTGGAAGGAAAAGAAGGGCGCTGAAGAGACGAGAGCAGACTCCGGTGGGGGATTACCTCAGCCACAGGCTGGGGCAGTGGGCGGCCGTGGAGAGACGCCTTCAGCCGAAGCAGCCGCAGTTGCAGCTGCAAGTTAGTGCAAGGGCTTTTGATGAGGGGCTGGCCTGAGGCCCAGGGCCCTGCCAACGGCCTCGTCGGCTTTTGGCCCCGAGATGAAGGCTAAGAGTGAGTTAGGAAGATGCATCTTGGACGAAAGCTTGGGCAGTGGGCAAGAGAAAGTAAGAACCGTGATTAAGTTAGGTGATTGATAACCAGTCAGGACTAGTGAGACAAGCAATAAGTACCAGGTGGGCGGCACCGGTCCTCTGGTGCTCCTAGTTCTATCTACATGCTCAGCCTCGGCTGGCTACCACAGCAAACGAAAGCCCCAAAGTTGGGGGAACTTTCCAGCTGGGTATCGAGACAATGGCTTAGAAACTCTGACTCTAGCTTTCCGGTCTCCTCCGCTGCTTAACCCTGCTCTTTCTCCCAGCCCTCTGCCTGGCTCACACTGCCCGCTTCCAGCATGACCTCTCAACCCTTCAAAACACAACAGATTCTCTCAGTTAGTCAGTCTTCATGCATTCCCTGGCACTTTCCTTGGACCAGGTCCTGTGCCAAGCACCAGGGGCATGGAGATGAATTAGACCTGAATGTGACCCACAAAGACCCCACAGTCCAGTGGGGGAGACCGAAGAATACTACACACAAGGATAAATTCTATTACAATGGGAAGTGCATGGGATTAAGAGGACAAAGGGGAGGCAGGAAACACAGTGAGGGGGAGCAGTCTGGAAGGGCTTCCCAGAGGAGGTGCACCTGTGCTAAGGCCTGAAGGACTACCTGGACTTAACCCAGATAAAGAGGAAGGGGGAAAGTCCAAAGGACAAACAAATATAGGGGTGATATTCAGCCTCGCATAATCAGAGATTTGCAATTTAAAACTATGAGATACCATTTTACACCCATCAGACTGTAATGGTAAAAGTTGAATAATGCCAAATGCTGGCAAAGACTTGGGGAAACCTGAACCCTTGTGCACTGCTGAGGCCCAGTCCTGCAGGACTAGGGGAAATTTAATCCAGGCGTGAGCCCTCTGAGAAATGCTCCTCCTTGGTATTCACCACAAAGGAACTCATGCCCTGACCCTGAGGGTGCTGGTACGAGAATGTTCGTTAGGGCACCGTTTGTGGTCGTGAGGGTAAGGGTTGCTAGGGAGTGAGTGGGTAAGAAAAAGCAGTGTATGCATACGGCGCACATGCAATTAGAGGCAATGAACGAGACTTTAGAGGGACATACAATGATATGGGTAGATCTTAAAAACATGTGTTAAGTGGGAAAAAATAAGAAACAGAAGGTGCTCTAAAGGAAAATACCATTTATATAAATTAAAAACACACACAAAGAAAACAACACCATATATTTTTCAAAGAAATATGCATTTCCAAGGTCATACACCAAACACATTAGAGTGGGGACTTATAGGGAAGAGGGAAGTGGGAGGAGGGGTGGGGAATGACGGGGCAGGGAAATCATAAATACAATAAAACAAGAGCAGGGCCCGGCAGGGAAGATGAGAATAATGGCTTTCCATGTGGAAAAGGGTCATTAACTAAACTTGCATGCCTACCTGAGATTTAAAAAAAGAGCGAGCAGGGAGGAATTGCAGTCCAGGCTGAGAGAACCACAGGTGCAGAGACCCCGAGGCCACTGAGAGGCCTGTGGGAGGAAATACCGGAGGGCGTGCTGCCCAGGTAGAGCACGTGGTGGTCAGACAAGGCAGTGGGGACAGAGGAGGCATCAGTGGGCCATGGGGAGACCTTCGAACTTCATCTCACATCCACTGGGCAATCCTGGGAAGGTTTTCAACTGGGGAGGGACTCGCTCAGACTGAGGTGGTAGATATTCTCATAAAGCCACAGATTTGTAGAATGTCATGAACAGAAAGGATCTAAAGATCATCACATAGTCTGCCTGCCCTCTGTCCCCCCCATTCACGTATCTCCAAGGACAGAAAGCACTTTCGCACTCACAGTCTCCCCAATCCTCCGGTAACACCCCCAAAAGAGGCAAGGCAGATGTTTCTATTTCCCTGTAATAGATTAATTCATTGAGGCTTAGGAAAGTTAAGAGAGTCTTGTACTCTTCAAATCATAGAATTGCAGCCTTCTTTTCCAGAGGTTACAAGATCCAAAAAAGTCTTGTCAAAGTTGAACTGAATTAAAATGCGTTGTGTTAAATATGCTCAAAATCAGGGATAAATCAAGTTGCATTATACTCAGTGGAATCCGTTCCTTCAAAAATTTGTTTTAAATCCTTATGTGTGTTCAAGTGTGCCAGACGCAGGGTGCGCGCGGCCTTCTGGGACAAGTCCAGCGCACCACGGGGCTTCGGACAGCAGTCCCCCGTCCTCAGGTGCCATGAGGGGCCTGCGAGAGCAGTGTGGCCTCTGCGTCCGACCCCAGGGCATCAGCAGCAGCACCTGGTCAGCCCAAGACAGTCTCCTGCTCCCCTCCCCGCTGAGCCCTGAGCTGAAGGCCCGAGGGGACTTCAAGGTTAGGAGGACCTCTTTTCAACCCCCTTCTCCTGCCATCCACGTGCTAGCCCCAAAGCCTTAGCAGGGCTGAGGGCTGGTTCTCCAACTCCCAACCCCTGACTGTAACCACCAAGACCCACTCTTGCCCACACTGCCTTCTACCCACCCCAGCATTTTCCAGGGTCCCCCCATCAACTCTCAGAACTAGGTAGGATTTCCATGGGGTCTTGTGGAGGCCATGACTTCATGGACGACACACACACATACACACACATACACCATACACACTCCACAGATCTCACACAAGCAACTGTCAATTTTTCCCCCCAACAGACATTGATAGGAAGTAGGGAGAAAGAAAGATCCTGAAGGAGAGGAGAACGAGTAAGAAATAAAAAAATCCCAGGTATCATCTGTCATTATGGGAATGAGGAAAGGGGAGAGCCCAAGAAAGACAAAATGAGTGTCATGATGAGGCTCTAAGAAGGAGTAGAACTTCGCTTCTCCAGCTTCCTCCCTGTCTCTTCCGCTCTTCGGAGCCACAGGGACAAAGAAAGGCCGGTCTGAGAATACCACGCACTGTACCAGGCACTTCACTTCCCATGAATGAAATGCCAAGGGGAGGCTTGTCAAGGGCCCTCAGGTGACAGAGCTGAAACGGTCCCTGTAGACATGCTCTCTCTGCCCCAGGACCTTTGCACCTACTGTTTCCTCTGCCTAGAGCCCTCCCTTGCCCTTACACACACCCTTCTCCCTGCATAACTAGCTCCCACATACCCTCCAGGCTTCACTTAGATGCCACTTTCCCAGGAATGCCTTCCCTGATTCCCCTGCACCACCCTTTGCAGCATTCCTCACAATTCTAATTACTTATTTGTGTATCTCTCCCATTGGAATGTGAGTTCTCCAATGGCTGAGACCTTGTTTCTGTCGTCTATCACTAAATCCCAGCACCCAGTACATAGTAGGTGTTCAACTAATATCGATGAGTGGCTAAATGAATCCAACACACATATACACACAACTTACGGATGAGAAAAGTAGGCTAGGAACCAGGCAGTGACACTCTGGTTCCCACTCAGAGTCAGTGGAGAGCCAGGACTAGAACTCAGACTCGCTAGCAGCTGAGCCAGGGGACCAGTCCCCTCCTGCATCTGGACAAGCTGGTGTGCTCTCCAAGCACAGGGCGGGGTACGCTCTAAGGCTTGGGCTGATGTAAATTAGGGCTCCCTACCTCCCTTTTCCCTCCAGTTCTGAATCAGTGTGTCTCTCCAGTTCTCTCCTCCCAAAGTCACTGCCAAGGGCTGGGCCTGGAAACCCCTCCCAGCCCTAATCCAGGGCATCACCATCAAAGCCCCACTTGATTACCCGCTGCAGAAGGACAGTCTGGGAGTGAAGAGTACCCAGCCTTCTGTGGATCAGAAGCAACTGTGGTGACCATGGGTTCCGGGTGGGGCTTCACATCCCAGCCTGTGAACCCCTCCCTCCTCTCTTCACTCCACTTGGAAGGTCCATCCCCTGTGTGCCAAGCCTGCAAGGGCATTCCTGCACTTCATCTTCACAAGGACACACAGAGGTAGATACTATTGTTATCCCCACATTACAGATTAGGAAACTGAGGCTTAAAGTGGTTACGTAGCCTGCCCAGAAGCACACAGCCAGAAGGAAACAGGTAGGGATCGGAAGCCAGGTCTGCGTGACTCCACAGCTGCTGTTACACCACCTTCAGTCCTGCTTCCCCTCCACTTAACGCCAAGGTTGACATAGAGTAAATCTCATGGATGTGTGTGGGGTTCACTTCCCTGGATTGGGAGACCCCAAAGACTATGAAAATCTCCAGGGGCTGTGGCTGGTGTGGCTCAGCAGATTGAGTGCTGGCCTTTGAACTGAAGGTCATGGGTTCGATTCCCAGTCAGGGCACAGGCCTGAGTTGCAGACTGGGTTCCCAGTTGGGGGCATGTGAGAGGCAACCGATGAATGTTTCTCTTGCATGTTGATATTTCTTTCCTTCTCTGTCTCCCTCCTTTCTCCTCTCTCTAAAAATAAATAAATGAAATCTAAAGAAAAAGAAAAAAGAAAATCTCCAGGGGACGCTCTGGAGCAGAGAGGAAACTGAGTGGCCAGAGCATCAGAACTCAAGCCCAGGATACAGTGGTATGTGCACACAGATATGTACATGCGTGTGCACACATACCCATGCACACACACACCCCGCCCTCCTCATGAGCAGGGCCAGCCTCCATTGTTTCTCTATGTAAGATGCGTCTGAACAGAAGATTCTGCTGCTAAAAACCATATGAGGAGCAAACCGTTGCCTCCTTAACCTCTCCAGGAAAGGGTCCCTGGTTCCCTCATGTTTCCCTGGGGGGCGGGGCAGGGTAACCGCCCCACGCTTCCCATTCTGGTCCCTTGGTGCCAGAGCAGGACTTTTCGCTGACCCAGCAGATGGGGCTTGGGCTAGGGCTGGGCATGGGTGGAGAAGCAAGATCTGCTGAGGCCAAGGTCAAAGCATGGGGCCGCAGTATGGGTCAGATGATCCAAAGACAGAGACAGAGCGGCTGGAGGCAGGGAGGGGAGTATTTTTGCCAAAAATTGTTATCCCAAATCCAATCATAAGGAAACTCAGATAAGTCCAAATCAGGGGCCAGTTCACTAAATAACTGAGCTAGACTCCTCAAAAACATCAGGATCATGAAAGATGACAAAAAAGGCTAGAAAATTATTCTAGATTAAAAGAGGCTGATGAACTATGACAACTAAGATAAAATGTCCTAACCCTGGCTGGTGTAGCTCAGTGGATTGGGCGCGGGCTGGGAACCAGACGGTCCCGGTTCGATTCCCGGTCGGGGCACATGCCTGGGTTGTGGGCCAGGGCCCGGTGAGGGCCATGTGAGAGGCAACCATACATTGCTGTTTCTCCCTCTCTTTCTCCCTCCCTTCTCCTCTCTCTGAAAATAAATAAATAAAATATTAAAAAAAAAGACAAAATGTCCTATAGGACATTCTTTAGAAAATTCGGAAATTTTGAATGTGGACTATGTATTAGATAATAATATAGTATTAAAGTTAAAATTTCAGGGCAATAATTCTATTGTGGTTATGTATGGGGGTATCTTTTTAAAACAGATACACCCTGCAGCCTGAGAGGGGAGGGCTGCCTTTTACTCACAAATGGCGAGGGGGAGGGAGGGGGCCAGGGAGGGCGGTGGGGAGAAGGAGGGAGGGAGGAAAGGCACGAGGAGAGAATGGCCTCGTGACTGGTGGGTCTAGATTTTAAAAAGATGGGTGTCTGTAGTGTGATTCTTTCTACTTCTCTGTTCTTCAAAAATTTTCAAAATTAACGGGGGCTGTCCACATTGAGAAAATGGGAGAAGGCATCCCCAAAGCAGAGAGACAGTGGGGAAGACCCTGGGGCCTCCTTTAAGGGAGAAGGGGAGTAAGAAGCAGGGTTTTCCTAAGCCAGAGGACAGAGGGCTTTGAAATCCAGGGGGCAGTTCAGCCCTGGCCCCGGGGAGTTCTGGGTGAAAGAGAGGAGAGAGAAAAGGTCTAAGTGTGGCTCACAGGGCAGCAGGGGGGTTGGAGTGATCCCTGAGAGAGAGGGACAGAGAGACATAGACAGAGAGCGGGGCTGGAGCAGAGAGGGGCTGAAGGAGGAGAAGGGGCCTGGCCAAGCCACGGGACAAGATGGACAGAGGTGGGTCTGAGAGCCCCTACGTGGGCCAGTCCTGGGGACAGCTGGGGAGGCGTGGCGTGGGTGAAGGTCATGGGCTTGAACACCAGCTCACCCCCACCACTGGCATTTTGTGGCACATGCATTCAGGGCCAGATGCAGCATGGCAAGGCAGTCAGGACCTGTCCCTCCACTACATGGTGCCTCCTAGGAAAGAGGGACAAGAACCATGCCTACCTCGTGGATTAGTTGCTGTGAGCATGTAGTGAACTGGTGGGCGTGAAGGGCTCAGAAAGCAGGTCATACATATGAGCTAGCACACTAACCGCCCCACTACCTCTCATCTATGAGGTGAGGGTGCCGCAGTCACTCAACAAAGCATGGCTCTCGGTGCCCACAACGCAGCAAGTACAAGACAGAAATCCTGCTCTCAGGAGAGACAGACACTAACAAGATAAAGGATGGTGGAAGATGGTAGGAAGTGCTGTAGAGAAGGAAAACATGTGGAGGCAGGGAAACCAAGTACCAGGGGGAGAAGGGACTGCTGCCCAGGAAAGGGCTCACTGAAAAGGTGACTTTGGGCAAAAATAAGAAAGAGTTAAGGGAGGGGGCCTGCCAGATCCTAGGGGGACCCGTCCAGGCAGAAGGAACAGCAAGTGCTAATCTTCTCAGGCTGAGACCCAACCAGGAGGCCAGTGTGGCTGGAGTAGAACCACCTGGAGTGAGTGAGGAGAGGGGGAGAGGAGGTCAGGAGGGGGCAGCGTGGGACGGGTCACGAAGGGCTTTTAAACCACTGTAAGGATTTCACTCTGTGTGGCTGGTAGGCCATGAGAGGGCTGGGACCACAGGAGTGGCATGAGCTCAAGAACAATTTAACCAAACCCTCTGGCTCCAACGTTGAGAATAGATTGAAAGGAACAGGGGATGGGAATCTGTCAGGAGATTAATGATCCAGGAGCGAGACAATGGTATCTTGGACCACAATGGTAGCAACGGAGCCTGAGAAGTGGTTGGATTATAAATACGTTTCTGAAAGTAGAGTCAGCAGGGTTTCTGACAAAGGCTCGTACCTCTCCCGCCTGGTTATTGTGAAGTCTAGAGGGTCTTGACGTTCACACCATGCTACCGCAGAGGTAGTAGACACTCAATAAATGGGGCTGTTGGGACCAGAGGGAAGGCACCTGATTGGGAACAGCATCCCACTAAAAGCCTCTCTGCAGCCAAGCAAGACAGGGGTGTCCCCCGGGCCTTGGAGCCCCTCCCCACCACTCCCTGCCTGGACAGATCCGCAGAGGCCACAGGTTACGGAGAGGGAGCTCACACCCCGGCCAAGATTGATGCCTTTTAAACAGACCCAGAGTGAGAAGGACAGAGAAAGTCAATATTTGTCCGAGCAAGCCAAACAGGCAGGCTGGCCCAGGAATGTGAGGGAGGGAGGGAGGCCCAGCGCCCGGAGAACATTATTTCAACAGACAGATATTTGGAAACCATCGCTGTCCTGGGTGTGGGGGAAGGGGGCAGTTCACCCAGCCCTCATTTCTGCCCAGGGATGGAAGGGACCAGGCCAAGCAGCCAGTGGGCGAGGGGAGGCAGGGAGGGGGTAGGCAGACTTCCACAGTCCCTGCAGAAGAGCTGGCCCACTGCTTCCCTTGACTGGAGATCAAGGGCCAGAGAGGGGAAGGGATAGTACCCAGTATGGACTGGTGACCCGCCGCACACCCCACGGTGACTCTCCACAGCTTTCAGGTGGACTGCAGACATCTTAGCTGCTCTGTGCGGTGCTCCGTGACCCAGACCTGCCGCCCTGTCCCCTCGTACCTCACACTCCAGCCATCAGAGCAATTTATGCCCCCCAAACACCCTGGGAGCTAACCCCATTTTCACCAGTGTGCTTTTGCACACACCTTTCCTCTACCTGACACACCTTTTGTTAACCCTGATTCATTCTTCAAGGTTCATCTCCACCAGCCCATTTCTTATTTTGAGATTAAAAGCTTGAGACCTGAGACCAGGGAGTGCTGGATTTGACAGTTACTGGCTGAATGATTTAGGCAAGTTCCCTAACCTTGGTAAACCCTGGGTTTTCGTCTGTAAGACGGGGCGGTGGCTGAATAACAAGCCCCGCCCCCACAAAGATGTCCACGTCCCAGTCCCTGGAACCCGTGAATAAGCTACCTTACATGGTAAAACAACCTTTGCAGGTGTGATTCAGGGAAGAATTTTGACAGAGAGATCGTCCTAGATTATTACCCAGGTGGACCTGGGTGATCACAAGGGTCCCTACAGGAGGGAGGCGGGAGGGCCGCAGGGAGAGCAGAAGGTGCGATGACAGAGGCAGAGACTGGAGTGATGCCGGGCCACGCGGAGAAACAAGGGCAGGGAAGTGGGTTCTGACTGGGGCCTCCAGCCCTGCCGACACCTTGACTTCAGTCCCTTGACACTGGTTTTGGACTTCTGACTGCAGAACTGTAAGGTAACAATTTTGTGTTGTCTTGGGCCACTAAGTTTGTGGATTAACAAACAAACTTGTTTGTTGTTATGTCAGCAGCAGGAAATGAATTCAGATGAGGACAACATTCACGTCTACCCGCAGGGCCTCCTGTAGGAACCAAGTAACGTTCCACACAGAGACCCCGTAGCATGGCACCCGAGACAGAGAAAGGGCTCGAAGGTGTGGAGTTGGTCACCATAACCTCCGCCCCCTCCCGGTCCCTGACAACGTGACCTTTCATGGCCTGCTTACAGTTCTGTCTACCCCTCCAGACTGAGAACAATCTGAGGACAGGCTCACAATGTCATATCAGTCTTGGTGTCTCCAACTAAGCCACAGAGAAAGTGCTCAACAAGAATTGAATGAATGAATGAATACTAGCATTTGTCTATACACAATGTGGCTTTAGAATGATACAGCGGAATCCAAGGCAGAGTAAGACAAAATTCTAGAATCCATGGGACCAAACCTTAGAATCCAACGCCATTTCCAGAGAGATCTCTGGACCTGGTTGGGTCCTTCCTGCAGGGCAAACAGGTGGACGTTCAATCTCTCAGCTGGTCCTGTCTCCACTCTAGATTTCCTGGTGGCTTCCCTTTGCTAACAGCATGAGAAGCATTGCCTAGACCTGGTTTGCTACTTCTGGTTGTGGGTTCGCACAACTGGCTGCTGCCTCCATGTCGGAGGTGGTGGCTGTCTGGGCAGCACGTGTGGAAAGAAGCCGCAGGCCTGGATCACGGTGACGGTGAAGTAGGTGGCCGCCACCTTTACTGTGTGCCCAACATGGTATAAAGCACTTTACATCATTATTTCATGCTCAAGTGTCTATTATTACTCCTGTTTGCCAAGGAAGAAATGGAAGTTCTGACAGGTTACACAGCTTGCCCAAAGTCCCACAGCTCACAAATAGCTGGGTCAAGATTCAAACCCAGTCTGTTTGCCTTGAAACGCCGTTCTTATAACCACCAGGCTCCACTGCCTATCAAACTGCCACGTCCTCAGTCTGTGTTGTCCCTTCTCCAGAAGCTGATGGGACCTCAAGGAAGACAGCTTGGTGTATTGTGACCCTCTCTAGACTCATTCAACAAACATAATTGGTCAAACCTCTGGGTCAAGGCTTGCTCCATATGCTGGGGACAGAGAGGCAAGCCAGCTCAGTGGAGGCCGCAGATCCTGAGTACTCACAGCCAGTAGTAAGGTTCGTGATAGTGAGAACCAAGAGGCCATGAGGACACAGGTGTGGGCACAAAATTTAATGGGCTTCAGGAATAAAGCTGTTGTAACAGTCAAACACGCGGAGAGAGAGGAGAGAGGGGAGGGAGGTAGTCCTTTAGAAGGGGAACTCCAAGCCAAGCAAATAGCATATGCAAAGGCCCAGAGGCAAGAGAATGGTACATTTAGGAAGACACAAGTCAAAGGGGGTGGCCAAAGGGTACTGGGTCAGGGAGTGACAAAGCTGGAGCATGAGTAGGGGCCAAATGTAGATCCCAGCTCTGAGAATGCACGTAAGCCTGAGGACAATGCAACGCTATGGAAAGAGCGTAACCAAGGGAAGGACTCAGTCTAATTTTATTATGTTTCTATAACATAATCATAGCAATGACATCTGTCACTTATCCAGTACTTGTTACACCTCAGCCACTCTTCTAAGAACCCTACATGGATTAAATCACCCAACCCTCACTACCACGCCTTTACTAACATGTCACAGCCCCGTTTGCAGATGCGGAGACTGCAGCACAGACGGGTGGAGTGGCTCGTCCAGGGCCGCGCGGACAGTGAGTCAACAGTGGCAGAAATTCGACTTGAACCCACGCTATCTGACTCTAGAGCTCAGGTGCTCCCTCTACTGCACTCTTCTCCTCGGAGGCAGGGTTAGTCAGGTCTGGGTGACACCAGGACCCAGCAAAGCAAAGAGGAGGTGTCCAGGAATTCTGTGCTCAGGGGGAGCGATCCTGCTCTCCAAGCTGCTCCCGGCCCCACACACGCCCCACCCTCCCTGGCACTCGCTCTGCCCCAGAGCCCGCCAGCCCACCCGCCCGCCCGCCCACAGTGCGGCAAGGTCTCGGGGCAACGCCTTATCTTCCCAGATTTCTTTGGGATTTCTCCCAGCTCCGCTTTTCTGGAAGGCCTTTCCGCTTTGCTACAGATCCTATCTCCCTGCATGTTTCCTATTAGCAAAGTGATTAGCCCTCATCATTTGCATAAGCACAGAGAAGCCCCAGACCCAAGTGAGCGGTGGCCTCTGCCTGGCTGCAAAGGCAGGCACTCCCTCTGCAAAACCTGCCTGGTGCCTTGTCGACAGCCGCTTGTTGTCTCCGGTGTCCCCATCTTTGAAGTGGGGATAAAAATATCATGTACTTCACAGGGCTGTTTGAGGACTTCATGTGAGATAAACATGAATCATATATATAATCAGCAAACTACTATACATGGGTGTATTGCTATTATTGTTGTTATAGTTACCATCCAAATAGTCATTGCAGTTAAAGAAAAAATGTAAAAATTCAGTTCTGTCATTGCCATTCTGAACAGCAAAAAGAAACAAAACCACATTAATCACCGAGAGGCTACTGACTGACAGGTGGTGAGCCAGGAGCCTTCCTGTGTTCTCCCATCAGTTTCTCTGTAGGAATTCTTCCCATTGTATAGAGGGGAAAACTGGGGTGCAGAGCTGCAAGGTCACTTAACCAAGGTCACATAACTTGTCAGTGGCTTTGAACCCAGGTCGACCTGGCTGCATGAGCTCTACTGGACCACGCTGCCCCCAGACCCAGGTCTCCTCTGAAATGCTGCGAGAGCAGTGAGCATTATGTGTCTGCCCTGTCCTAAGACTCATAAGACAGACTGGTAGGAAGGGTTGTGCAAAACAATACAAATGAGAGCCAGCACTTATTGGAGTCTTAATAGATTCCAGTGTTCTTGTGAAGTCAGTCCTCACAACAGTTCTATGAGATAAGTTGTCTCCCATTTTACTGATGAGAAAACTGAGGCACAGAGAGGTGGCATGATTTAACCAAGATAGTACAACTGGTACCAGAGCCAGGATTTGAATCTGGATAGTCTGGCTCCAGACTTTGCATCCCCAGTTTAACCTCTACACACAATTCTGGAGATGCTGAGAGGTAAGACATGTCTCCTCCCCCCGGCTACACGCACACACAGTACTCCCAATGACCCAGGCCACTATTCTTGCTCTGGCCCAGCCCGACCCTCTATTATATTATATCCAGGATGTCCCTGAATGAGAGTATCTGGGATGTGGTAAGTGCCCAGGTTCCAAGGCACCAGGTTCCTACGGCCTACTGGGGAAAGAGGCATCCCCCCACCCACATACAGTAAGCCAGGCAGCCTCAGGGCGCCACTTCCCTGTCAGGCCTGGCTGCTGGACAAACACTGTGGGCCCCTGATTGTGCTCACTGTATGAGGACTTGCCAATGTTTTCTGAAGCCCCACCGTAGTCCTGTCACCCTTTAAAAGGGACTCAGTGATCCTGGCTCAGTTGCTGTGGAAGCAGAAATGTGGGGCCATAAGTCTCCCTGAATCCAGCAGGCATGTGTCCCCAGATTTAGGTTGTCTTTGAGGAGAAAAAAAAAAAAAAAAAGCACTCTATGCCTCTCAGCCTCTTCCTCCTCTCTCCCACAGGGCCTGTGTGCCTGGACCCTGCTCTTCTCCAGGGATAATCTGGGCACCTGGCAGGCCCAGGAAATGCCCTACACTCTCTCCACCCAGAGCCATTCACTCTCATCCTCTGCATCCTAGGGCCTCAGCTCCTCCCAGACTCAGGGGGTCACCTGAGAACCCCAACACACCAGCTCCAGCACTAGTGGCCTTTGCAAATGACAAAGTCTTTCTAGGACTCTGCTTCCTGGGACTTAACTGGCAGAACTGAGCAACGGAGGCCCTATGGACACAAGCAGCCCAGTTTAAAAAAAGAAGGAAATGCAACTCTTCTGCAGGTGTGAACACAACTGCCAAGAAAATAGCCTATTAAGTGCTGAACCCAGAAGCCCAAGCCTCCATCATCTCATTTATTCATTTGTTCCTCAGATCAACAGCACCCACTGGCCAAAGAAGCCAATGAACTGAACTCAATGCACGATCGGAATTCTAGCACCCAAGTTCTGTCATTGGCTTCCTATGTGACTTTCAGAAGAGCCTTCAGTCCTTGGGTCCCTGTGACATGAGACCTTGGCCTCTGCCCCCTCCTAGAACTGAATGACATAGATGTCAAGGGCTCTGGGCCAGCCTGACTGCTCTTATCAACTCCAGATTCTTGGAGAAACACTCACTAGTGGCCAGACATGACCATAGAAGGTGGGTCCTCCCCCATATCTTGTTCCAGTTTGTCTACATCCTCTGCCTTCCGGTAAGAAGAAGGAGAGGCCTGGCTTTGAGGCTGGCTGAGAGCACATTCGTAGTACATCGTGGATCTGCCAGGGGGTGGACCTGTTGGCTGGAAGTCCCCAGCCCTTGAGCCAAGCAATCGTCCTCTTAATTAAAGACATACCCTGGATCTCGGAGAGCGCCAATGGGGACTGACTCATTTACACTCAGACCATGAGCCAGGCTCCCCTATGGAGCCTGCTCTAGCTCAGGAGAGTTAGGAGAGGAGGTGGACCTTTTCATGGAAACAACGAGCTTTTTTTCTCAGGAAAAATAATGTGTGTGGGGGGGGGGGGTAAATAAAACAGGATTCTGCTGTAAACTCCAAATCAAAAAGTTCAAGTTTCATTCCAGCCTCCTTCCTCGTTTTCCCTCCACTATGGGAGGACAGGCTATGGGGACGGGAAGGCATAAGGGGACAGGAGTCCTCAGATAAAGCTGCAGCTCCCAAAACCAGAAGCCCATGAGATGTTCCAGAAGATGGGGGTCAGAATGGCCAGGAATCATCCCCTTCCCATGACCCATTGCCTCACACACCCCCATTGCTTCAGATCCATGGAGTCCTGCCCCCTTCTGGATCTCCATCTCTAGTCTAGAGAGGCCCAGACAAGGCCTCAAACACCAGCCTCTTAGGAGCCCCTCCGGGTGTCCCACAAACACCTTAAACTTAGCCCATTGAGCACTGAACATATCATGTGCCTCCCCAGGGTTCCCCACTGTCCTGCCAATCACCCCAGCCAAAAACCCTGGCTTTCTCCCCAACTTCTCCCTCTCCCTTACACCCATGCCCAACGGTCCCCAAGTGCTACCAATTCCAACTGCAACAATCTCGAAGCTATGTTGCCTAGGGCACTGCTGCACTCCACTGCTCCCCTTCACATCCTTCTGTCCCTCCAGTGCACCTTCACACAGGGCCACGGTCACTGGGCTAAAGCCCAAGTCTGACCAAATCTCTCTCCCCTTCTGAATATACCAGTGCCTCCCACAGCCTTGAGGGAGGAGATAAAGCAGCTGCTGTGACTCGACAAGCCCTGTGGACGTCTCCGCATCTCCTGACACATGCCACCACCCCGCATGCCCTCATAACGCTCATCTCTTTTGTAGTTCTCCACATTCTGTGCTTCCCATCTTCCTTTCCACAGGCTGCTCCCTCATCCAGCAATGCCTTTCTCTCTCTTCCCACGAGCTCTAGGTGGCAGGCTCTGTGCCATATATATAAAAATCAGTAGAACCAAGAGTGACAAAGTGATACCTAGCACCCAGCAAAAATGCCTGGAACAGACTCAGTATTCAATAAGAACTTGAATGAATGAGTGGAATGAACAAATGATAAATGGGTGAATGAATGAATGAGTGAGTGGATGATGATTTGAGTACTAGAGGTAAACTCCAGCTGTCTTTATGCCAGTAAACTACTAACCGACCATTCAGGAGTGACCAATTTTTAATCTCTTTATTAAACAGTCTTAATTGGAACATCCACTGTTCCTCTATTCTTCTTGACCTGTAATTTATAGGTAAATTATTCTCCTAACATTAAAATTGGCCTTGCTGTGTAACCAGAATTGCTCCTGCTCTCCTGGATCCTCGATCCATCTTGTTCTTTCTAGGGTAGGGACATTTCTCCCTGTCCAGCTCCCAACCCCCTCACCTGCCTGCTGTACACAGTTGGACCTATTTGACTTTATGAAAAAGAACTAGGTCCTTCTCTGGCTGAAATTGGCCTTTGCTGAGGCAGCCGTGGAGAAGAATCTCTTTTATGTACCTCTTCACACAATTTAGCTAGGGTCCAGATAAGCTGACCTCAGCGTTCCTGCCCCAACTTTCCCTTGGGGAGCGTGTAGTCTGACAGAGGAAACGAAGCCAGCCCATCCTTAGGAGAGGGTGATAGGAAACCCAGCCCCACACACTAACTACAGAAATAGTGGCTGTAGCTGTAGTCACAGATAGAGATGATGGGCCTTGAGGGAGGGAGGGAGGGGGAGAATGGGGGGCGGTTTCTGCTCATCCTGTTTCAGTGACCCAGGCAAGAGGCTTGCCAAGGGTCCCCTCCCACTGAAAGAAGCAATCAGGAGAACCACATGTGTATTTGCATAATGTTTGCATTCAATTTGCTTCTGATTTACATAAGTCCCCTAGCCTGGGCCCATCTTGGACAGTTAGCTAGGTGAACATATCCCTTCTGCCCTAGAAAGTCTCCGTACCCCTGAAGGGTCCTCTCTGAGACTGCCTAAGACACCAGGGGCATGGGTTCAGGGCAGGTGGCTTTCCAAGGACCCACAGCTATGACAGAGCCCAAGGGGAGGTGGGAGGGAAGAAGAGGTGCAGTCAGTCTCCACATGCCACCCCCTCACACTCCCTCTCTCCATCTCCCCTTTAGCAAAGCACTGGGATGATTAGAACAGGCCACGGAAATTCTGACTTGGGAGATAGTACCAAGAAAGATTTCATGGAACAGGTATTTGAGCAAAGCCTCCAAGGAAGAGTAGGGTATGAATAGGGAAATAGAGACCACAGGGGTGAGAGACAGAGGCCATCATTCACTCACGGTGTGACTGCATGATTCATTCAATGAGTTGGATGATGGGTGGATGGCTGGATGGATAAATACAGATATTAAATAATTAATAAGTAGAAAAGAGATTATTGATTGATAATAGATAAATAATTGATAGATAATAGATAAATAGATAAATGATGGTAGGTGATGATCATGATGATAGATAGATGGATAGGTAGGTAGGCAGGCAGGTAGATAGATAGATAGATAGATAGATAGATAGATAGATAGATAGATAGGCAGATGTTACTGCTAGCCCAGATCTCTGTACCAGGTATCAGAAATTCAGTGATGGTTTAAGCATGCTCCCTTCAACCAGTGAGGCAGACAAGCAGGCAATTAATTAAAATTCAGAGTGCTGAGTGTATGCTAGACAGATGTACAAATTGTTGTGGGAGCACAGAGGAGGCAATTATTAACTCAGCTGGGAAAGGTGATGTGGAAGAGACAATGTCACAAAAGACTGACATTTGAACTGTGTCCTGAAGGATAAATAGGCCACCAACAGGAGAGGCTACATGGAGGAGCAATCCAGAGGAAATAAGGAATCAGAAGAATGATCTGAGATAAAGCAGGAAGGTATGAATGAAATACAAAGGGCCAGGCAGAGACTGAGGACTCAAGAAAGACACAGTGAAACAGAAACTCTGAAAGGCAAGTAGACCAAGGAAGTCCCTTGTGGAAGGACAATTGCTGAGTCAGAGAAAGAAAAGGTGGTTGTAGGTGCTTTGTAGAAGGCACCCAGTCTTTAGGGACATTTCTAAATTGGAAGGCTGGGGAACTGGGGAGGCCACTTAGAAGAATGGAGTAGCTGAGGTGAAGAAATGATAATGGACAGGAAATGACAACAGGTGGATGGATGGAAGAATGGGTGGATGGGTGGATGGTGGATGGATGGATGGAAAATTAGGTTCATTATCTAGCACATCGAATTATAAATATTGGATGGATTGAACTGGTAAGTGAATGGGTGCTGGTGGATGGATGAGCATATATGATGGAAGAGGAAAGAAGAAAAGGTGAAAGCAGAAAAGAAGAAAGGAAAGAAGGAACGGAGGAAGGCAGGCTGAAGAGTTGAGTGTAGATAAATGGATGCCCCACATGTGGTAGAGGAACCTAGTCATCTATTAGGAGACCTAGGAGAAGAAAAGACCTCCGATTGATAGAGAAGGTACTTTTTCCCCTTGAGGGAGACAGAGAGACCCTCCTAATAATAATAATGGTGATGATGAAAGTTTACCTTTGAAGATAACTCCTAAATTTGCAAAGAATGCCTACATACTTGTTTTGTTTCACTGAAAATATTCAAAGATGTGAAGCTCTGGTTCAATGACCTACAACTACCTCAGCTGGAGGTTGTAGAGCCAAAGTGACAGGATTTTCTTAACTGAAATTCAGCACACCTGGCTTTCTCCAGCTTTAGGGAATATAGGGAACAGAATGAAATACATGACATAGGCATTGTTCTGGATAACCTGAGAGTGGTGGTGGCTACCAGTGTGGCCTCCGGCCACAACCAGTTAGTGGCGGCAAAGTTCTGACTCACGGGAACACTTTGGGTCAGGGGTGGGTGGGAGAAGGAAGAAGCGAAGTGTGCAATGAGGGTACCTGGAAGGACAAATGGAGGCACACACATACTTCTTAGACCAAGGCCACACAGAGGTGTCAGTCCAGGTAAGCCCGACACAACCAGAGCTTGGCAGAGTAAACTGGGGAGGCTTGCCGGAGGAGGTAGCACCTAAACTTAAGTGAAGGGTGGTGCCATTTGCTGAGACAGGGACACCAGAGGAGGAACATTTGGTGAATGGAGGAGTTAGAGGAAGCTGAGGGGGCACAGAGTTGAAAAATTATAACTTCACTTATCCACCAATTGATCCTGAAGTCCTTCTGTCCATGTTTTCTCTTATACAGAACTTGCCACCTAATGGACCCCATCCATTTCCTTCCGTCTGCCCCAACTACCTAAAAATCTTCTCATCCTTGGAGCTTTTCAAGGGCAAGGATGAACTGGTAAGAGGTAACCAGGGACCATGCCCTGGAAAAGCAAACCCACAGCTGGAGGGAGGAGGCTCCACCCCCATCATGGCTCCTGCTGGAACTCACATGTCTTTCAGAATGTTTTGGGCCAACTCAGTTGCATCCTTCTCTTCCTCTCCACCAGACTCCCAGTCAGCACTCCCAGCTGCACACACACGCCCCAGCTCTCCTGGCCTAATTGGAAAGGATTCCTGTCTCCTCCCTCCAGAAAAGTAAGGTCAGCTGTGTGACTATGTCCAACTCAGGAGCCACTCTGGGCCTCAATTTCTTTGCCTATAAGAAATTTTTTTCAAATATTTTATTTATTTATTTTTAGACAGAGGGAAAAGGAGGGAGGAAAAGAGGGTGAGAAACATCAGTGTGTAGTTGCCCCTTGCATGCCCCCCACTGGGAACCCCAGCCCACAACCCAGGCATGTGCTCTGACTGGGAACCAAACCCACGACCCTTTGGTTTGCAGTCCCGCGCTCAATCCACTGAGCCACACCAGCCAGGGCTAAGAAAAATTTAATAATCCCATCCCTGACTGTCCCACAGGGTTCTTACATGAATGAAATGAAATGCAAATTGTCATCTACTCTACATCTGTTAAAGGTAAACAGGTTTTTAATGAAACATTAAAAACCTAATACAACATAATTACTTTTCACTGATTTTTTATTTCTTCTCTCTTCGCTCATGGTAGGTTTTAATATTTTTACAATGAATAAGAATTAACTCTTTCAATAAGGTGGGAAAACTAAAGTTTGAAAAAATAAATTATCTTAGGAATTAAGAAAAGTTTAGCATTTTAAAATTATACCAGGGCCAGGTGTACAAAATTAAACCTGGGTATTTCCTGTTTTACTAGTTTTGGATTCTCTGTCCCACAGCTGTTCATGGATGCGCTCTTTGTAGATGATGATATTGTTACCATCGTCATCACCAATTATAGGATATCATCCTCTTCTTACAGATGAAAAAACCGGGATGCAAAGATTAGGTTACTTGCCCAGATACACATAGCCGGTTACTGGCCAAGCCAGCATTCAAACCTGTCTCCAAGGCTAGTGGTCCTCACATTAGAGAACAAAAAGACATTTGCACGCCACCTTCCCAAGGCTGACAGTGCACCCAATTTTTAAATCTCATATGTGTCCAACTGCCACACGTCTAAATATATATATATGTATATATATAGTGAAACTTCCTCTATCTAGAACCTTTGATTAAATGCATTATACCAGATACCTGAGCTTTCGAAGCTACAGATTTAAGCATCAACTTTTATTTTTTAAGATTTTATTTATTTATTTTTATTGAGATGGGAAGAGAGGAAGCGAACCATCGATATGTGAGAGATACATCAACTGGTTGCCTCTCACACACCCCCAACCAGTGACCTGGCCTGCAACCCAGGCATGTGCCCTGACCGGGAATCCAACCAGTGACCCTTCCGTTCATAGCTTGGCACTCCATCACTAAGCTACACCAGCCAGGGCTGCATCAACTTTTTTTTGCCCAGGCCGAGAGGCTCTGACAATAGGACCAGGTACTCCTGGCCCTGGCATGTAAGGCCTCATCTTCCGAGCCCCAAGAGGTGTTTGAAGAGCACAGGTGCCTACCCGCCGTGTATCCAAGGATCCAAGGAGAGAGTGGGCAGCCTCCTCCAGGAACTCTGTACGGCCTTCCACAGGCCACTTAGGAGGCTTCGTGGAAATTCTTCTGTCTTGTTTTGCTCCAGTTCCCAGCTATCGCTGCAGCTGATGAAATGCAGAGATCCT
Source organism: Micronycteris hirsuta (assembly GCA_004026765.1). Classification (NCBI taxonomy): domain Eukaryota; kingdom Metazoa; phylum Chordata; class Mammalia; order Chiroptera; family Phyllostomidae; genus Micronycteris; species Micronycteris hirsuta. Next base: position 137,846 of record PVJI01001981.1, on the reverse strand, counting down.
TAGCCCTTCTGTCGGCCCTCTGGCCCTGCCAGTTCTGAACTTTATACCTTCAGCCTTTTTCTGGCTCTTGACAAATGGAAAAAAAAATTTGTTCCTAGGTTGGTGTGTGTGTGTGTGTGTGTCCTTAAGAAAAAAAAAATGACATTTTTGGCCCTTCCCTCAATTCCCTCAATTCCCAGTTGCATAACACCGGAAGAGACAGGGGGCTGGACAGAAACTCAAGGGGGCAGCCACAGCCTCCTGCCTTCCCACTCCATCCCACCATGGGCCACACAGCAAACCCCTCTGCTGCCCAACCCTTTCCTCTGCCCTTCTGCAGGGAATTATTGTCTCAGCCTCAAACCCAACCTGGAAAATGTAGCATTCCTGCCCACCTTCCAACCTCATCACCGCAATTCCCTGGCACAAGCCCCTTTTTCCAGACAAACCAGGCTCCTCATTGATCTCCACACATGTTTCATGCTTTCCTACCTCTACGCCTGTGCCCACACTCCTGCCCCTCCAAGAACTCTCCCTTCTCCTCTCCCTGTATCCAAATCTACCATCCTTCAAGGCCCTGCTGGAGGCAAGCACCAGCCCAGTACCTACTGTGTGCTGCGGTGCTGAGGACACAGTGACAAACAAAGCAGTCAGGGTTCTTGCTCTCAAAACAGTCATTAAAGGCAATTCCACTATTGCAACTGGTGGAAAGCACACCTCTGGCCGTATCCCCTCTGCAGGGAGTGCCACCAACATCACCTGGCAGTGCTCAATACTAACATCAGCCTCTCCCTCGCCCCACCATCTCCACTTACAGAGACGCTCTTAAATCTTGAAGGCCCTCAATCAATGCCTATCTCCTCCAGGGAGACTTCAAGAATTCTGCTGTCCAGATACAATCACTCCCTCCTCTGAACTTACCCTCCGCTGGTTTAGGTGGACCCTTGCTGTGGGAGGGCCTGAATCTCATCCTCAAGCTTACACAGTGGGTGTGATCCCTGATCTCCATATCCCCGAGGCCTCTGACCACAGTCCCCTTCCACTTACCCCAGCATGCTGAACAAAGACCATGATGCTCTAGGCATGCCATGCCAAAGAAAGGTTTGAAGCATGTCAGCGAAGCCGTGATGTTTATAGGGCCTGACTGACTGCAGAGTGCTGCTGGTCAGTCCTTAAACATCTGAATGTGAACTCGCAGATAGAAATCTATGCTGAGTAGTATCATTCTTATGGTTAAAGTCAGGTCATTTAAAAATTTTTCTATGTTGCTCAAAATTATCATCTTGGGCAGTGTTTTTAATAGTTTTAATAGTTTTAATAGTTTGTAAGTGGGTTGCCTGACAGACAAACAGTGCAGAAAACAGACACAGCGTCAACGAGCAAAAACGCCAACTTGCCATTTTTGTTCAAGAAACTGGAATGACGAAAATTTTTCATTAATGTCTGTTCAAAGATAATTTGGCAGAGCAAGGTAAAGTCAGGGAGGAAAAGGCCATGTCAGAGGAAGGTGGTGTTCACTGTAAATTTAAAAAGAGGTGAAAGCTAAATCAAATTCTGTAAGTGCAAAAGGCCCTGCGGACAGTATCTTGCAAAGATCATGAAAATCCAATCTGGGATACAATCGTTTCTCAAGATCCTTGGAGAAATTGTTCAATCTTCCTGGGGTATTAGTCCTTCAGAGGAGGTAACTGCCTGGCCCTCTTTTAAACAGGGTGAATGGGTATGTGAGCTGGTGGGGAAGCAGGGAAGGCTCTGCTGCTGAGTGGAGTGGAGGTATAGTGTTGCTTCCAGCCCACCAGACTCCTCCATGATTCCATGAGCTGACCACCCAGGTAGCTGCAGGGGTTAGGCTACCTGCCACTCTCAGGATAATCTGCTCTACTCAACCAGTTTCTTTAGAAGCCACTGTCCAGGTATAAAAAAAAACTTGGGCCCGTATCAGGAGGGAAGGTCTCATGGTCTAGGAGTCACCTCCCTCTATATAGACTTATGCTTGAAACACCCCACACTGTATCTATAAGCAAAGAGTGCCCAAGACTCATCCAGGGACCTGGGACCAAAGGTCCATATGATGTGGAGGAGCAGGACACACTTGGAGTTCTCTAAAGTGGAAAACCTCCATCCTGCTGCTTCTAACCAAGCACCTGTCCCAGGTACCATAACCATAGGCAGGACTCTTCATGGGTGAATTCAATGTAAAAAAGCCAATGATTGAAAAAGAAGCAGGACCACTCACATGAGCACTAAGAAAGAGGCCCTTGGGAAAAATGGAAAGCTGTAGAAGATCATGGTTACTGTTATTAATTCTTATCATAATTATTAGCTTGAGGAAGTGGATTAGAGAGATTTACTGCATCCTTACAAGAGAAAACTATTATCTAGTGACTGTCAAATGACTTGAGCCTTGGGGAATGAGGCTGCTGGAGAACATGGCCCTTCCATTTCTCTATCAACCTCCTTCCTCAAGTGAGTCTGATCAGGAAACATTTAACATGATATACAGGAGAAGTTAACAATTAAAGCAATGCAATCATAAGACCTAGAGGATCTTGTGATAACTTTTAATAGCAATGTAGGAAAATACGCTTGTTCACAGTAAGTGATAATATATCAAGCTCTTCTGAATAAAAACACCGCCAAGAGCATGTACAGTTCAGAGGGTGATCATTATATCAGTGCAGATGATGCAATAATTCCTCTCTCAAAAATATTAAAACAGGCCCTGGCTAATGTGACCCAGTGGATTGAGCACCAGCCTGTGAACCAAAAGGTCACAGGTTCAATTCCCAGTCTAGGGCACATGCCTGAGTTGAAGGCCAGGTCCCCAGCAGGGGGCACTCGAGAGGCAATCACACATTGATGTTTCTCTCCTTCTTTCTCCCTCTCTTCCCATCTCTCTAAAAATAAATAAAATCTTTAAAAAATATGTTAGAACAGGATCTCAAAAAAAGTGGAGACTAAATGAAGCAAAATCTTGATAATAGTTGAATCTAAGTGGTGGGTCTATACGAAATTCATTGTACTGTTCTCTCTACTTGTATATATATTTGAAAATGTTAATAGGAAAATGATTTTAACAAGGAGACTCAAGAATTCAGAGGCCTGCCACGGCTGGTGTGGCTCAGTGGATTGAGCGCTGGACTGCGAACTGAAGGGTTCGGTTCCTGGTCGGGGCACATGTCTGGGTTGTGAGCTGGCTCCCTGTTGGGGGCTTGCAGGGAGCAGTTGGGGTCATGTGGTGGGGGACAGCTGATTCATGTTTCTCTCCCTCTCTTTCTCCCTCCCTTCCTCTCTCTTTAAAAATAAATGAATAAAATCTTTTTTAAAAAATTCAGAGGCCTGATACAGCCACTGCTCCTCCTTTTTCAACACTGTTGACTTCTTTGTGGTTTAGGTGATCATTGATTACACTAGGCTTAGAACTACCCTCTTTATAGTAAATGCAAAACAAAAAAAGTTTGTGTGATTGAAAAAAAAAAGGAAGGGAGGAGGGAAGGAGAGGAGCGGAGGACAGAGCAATACAGAGGAGGACACAGCAGAAAGAGCAGTGATTTCACGTGAGCTGGACCAGTTCCGTTCCCCGTTCCACCGCACTCTAGCTGTGTGACAATGGGCGAGTGTGTGGTCCTTTCTGTGCATCTTCTTCTGGAAAATTAGGACATCGTCCCCCACAGGCTTGTTGTGAGGCTATAATTAAATAATAGATGTTGGCACATAGTAGGCACTTAAGACATCCTGACTATTACTATTTTATAAATATCTCTATTCGACAAAATAGATACATTCAGGAGAGTCTTTGCTTTCCAAAAGAATTCACCACAGGAGCCCTTTAAGCCCTCAGGCCTGCTAGTGCATTTTAATCGGGATGGAGTTTGGAGAAACCCATTTACACATGACTTTTCAAGAACACAGCAGCCAAGGCACTAATGAAGACAGGCAGATCTCAGAGAGAGCTCCCCGGGCAGGCTCTCTCAGATCCTGTCTAGCAGGATTCTCTGAAAAACTGGAGACTAAAAACATCTTCTCTGAAAACCCGCAAAGACCCAGGGGCTGCCCTCTGTGAAGCCTTTTTTCCATCCTATTTGGAAGGGCTGTGGTATCTCCAGCTATGGGTCCAGCCTTATGAAGACAATAGCAATAGGCTAACAACATTAGCTAACATTTATTGAGGGCTTCCTACATGAAAGGCACTGTGTTAATTCCCCGTGCATTATCCCGCACAAGACAATAAAAGCTAGTGTCTGTATAACCACAACAAGCACTTTCAGATGAAAGAAGTTCCTATAATTCCTCAGAAAGATCCCACAGGGTATTACGGTCTCTGTCGGTTTCTTTTTCTCAGATACAGGAACTGAGGCACGAAATAGGTAAGTCATTTGCCCAAGGTTACCCAGCTGTAAGTGATGGATGATCAGAACCAGTCTGAAGCCCACCCCATTACAGACCCACTGCTCCAAGCCCCACACCCCCTCCCCACCAGCACCAGATCCAGCAGAGGCTCCCTGCTGGAGGCCCTGCTCCCCCCTTTGCCCCCTCCCCATCTCACTTAGCCCTCCACAAGCTGTTGTCAATTGCACTGAAGTATTTACAGCAACCAGTGGACCCCTGGCACCTCTGTCCACGTGGGCTATAATTTGATGCTCAAGTTGTTAAACAGCCGCTTTCGAGCGCTGAGCTCTTCATACACGAGTGTCTCTCCTAAGAGCTAGGCTGGCTGCCTCTCAGCTTCTCCTGGTGCTTGCTCACCTCTCCTGCTGGCCCCAGGCGTGCACACATGTGCACACATGCCAAATACACCACCACACAAACACCTCCTCACCATTCCCATCACAAAACAGTCTGAGTCCGCTGGTCAGGACACACGTGCCAGTGCACGTGATGTGTGTCACAGATTCCCAGCCCACCCAGTTCACGCACCCCTTGTCAATGACAGACATGACAAAGGTAAGGCCTGAGGATATTCTGTGTAAAGCAGATTGCACGAGTGAGCGGTTGCTAGTAATGCTCATCCCATGCGTATCTCCACAAAATAGGCTCTCCCTCATAATTATTTATGGGGAAATTACCCACATGCTCAATTCTGCAACAGTGTAACCAGAAAAATACTAAGTATATATTTTCACTTAGTTGTGCTAAATGCGACTGTCACTTGGGCGTACCTGATCACTGTTTTATCTAAGTGGTGGGTGCACAGAGAGTTCATTTCCCATACATCTGCGGGATGTTGGAAAAGGTTCACCCTGGTGGACGTACCTAAGCCGCTGACTCAGCTTCTGTGTGTCAGTGCCTGTGTGTGCTATGTCATGGGTGGGGAGCCATGTGTGTGCTCACACACTAGCACACCTGCCTCTGCATGTCTGTTTGTACAGAGCAGGCCCAGCACTTGGCTCTTGAAGGCCGTCTCCACAGGGAGTCTTTGCAGAGTAGGGCTGCACTTGCATAACTATCTAAGAGCAAACACGCAGAAACCAGATCCCCACAGAAACCCCGTCCCATTAATGTAGCAGTGAGGGGGCAGCTCTGAAAGAGGTGAGGGAGAGGGAGATGAGAGAGCGAGAGGATATGAGGGCCATGAGAGCCGAGAAAAAGCTGGGACCCATCAGCCCAGAGGAGAACAGATTCAGGAAACCTTGCTCATCCATAATCACTGAGGAGATGGTCCAGGACAGTGGAAGCTGACAGGTTGGGGGCATGAGGAGGACACAAGTTTATAGCTCATCTGGAACCCTTCTGAGTCCCCTGGTCTGTGAGGACAGGGGTCAGCCTTAGCCCCCTTCCCGGAGGTGCTGAGTACAAGTGCTGAGGAGGTTCCATGGGTGGAGATGGTGGAATGAGCCTGAGCTGAGAAGGCACCTGCAGAGCACCTGCTTATGGAGGTCCCGGTCTCCTAAGACAATGACAGTCAGGCTGGGCAGAGCGAAAGGTCAGAAAGATAAATGGGGAAAGAAAGAGGGGGAAGAACAAGGGAAGGAGAACAGGAGGGGAGACAGAATGTAAGAAAGGTGATTGAGAAGACTGAGACCCAAAGGAAACCCAGGGTTGCGTTGAGAGAAAAGTGACAGGAACGCTCCTGTAGCAGAAGCCGAGGCAACCAGGGTCTCTGCTGCCACCGTAGCCAGCCACTGATGGGAAGCAGTCCTGCCCTGTGTGGCCGAGCTGCTGAGTCTTCGAGGAAACCTCCCTGGGGCCTGGAACAGTCAGAGCAGGGGTAGGGGTGAGCATAGCTCCCTCAGCCACCCTGAAGCAGGACCTGGCTGGAGGCCCACAGAGGAAGAGAAAGCTGGTTGGAAGAAGAAAAAGAACACCGTAGTGTGGGGGCAGGGAAGCACAGGGACCCATGAAGTCAGATGTCAGAGTTCAGGTCCTGATGCTACTTACGGTGCAACCAGCCGCAGAACTGCAGCAAGTCTCACCTGGGAAAAAACAGCTCTGATGCCCATCTCAAGGCCCTGTGATGACTTAATAAGACCATGGGGGTGGTAATGCCTTCTGGTGACCTCTCTGGGCCTCCTCACTGACTGAGATTGCCAGCAGGGGAGAAGTCAGGAGATTCAGGTAGACTTGACAGGGAGCAGTTATCTGCCCACATGGAGATTTTATTGTGAATACTTCTGTGTGCTTGTGTGGCCTGCCTCATTCCACAAAGGATTTGAGTTGGCTGAGAGGGGAAAAAATCACTGACAGACCAACTGCAGGACCAGTGGATGGGCGGAGGAAAGAAGACAGAGGCTCTAAGAAGGCAAGAGACCTCCAGGGCAAGAAGGTCATTCATCCAGATGTTCAAATCAACATTTACTTACTAAGCATCGACCAGGTTTGGCTTTACGTGACTCTACCTAGGGACAATGGTATGGCAAATGTGAGTTTATTCCCCTCCCTTCCAAACACATGGGGGCCTCTTTCACGCACCATGTGCCACATTCCAAAAGATGGATCAGTCCCAAAGAATACTGATGAAGAGAAAGAAAAGCAGATGGAACAGTGCTGGTCCGTGGGCGGGTCTCCATCTGGGCATCCCACAGCCTGCTGGGAGCCAAGGCTGTTCTGAGTCACCTCTCTTCGCAGGGTGGGACATGGCAGGACTGGGGTGGGGGGGTGACTGGGCTCCCGGAGCCACTCGGCACAGACTGGAGCCAGAGGTCTCTGTGCCTCCCGAACTGGATTTCCTAGAGTTTGAACTAAGGAATATCTTTTTTCTCCTGTCTCTCCTTTTCAAGATAAAGAGATGATGCCCTCTGTGTTTTCCAGCAAAGCCAGTCACAGTCCCTCACCTGGGTCTTTACAGCCCAAAATGGAACAGCAGACTCAGCAAGCAGACATGGCAGAGGCAGTGTTGTGTGGCCACCAAGTCCCATTCCTTTTCCTCCTGCACACGCAGCTAGACAAAATCTCCCAGACTCCCTTGCAGTGAGGTGGAGTCTTACGACTGGGTTCTGGCCAAAGGAAGTGGTCAGAAGTGACATTTACCACCTGCAGACCTGGCTCTTTTTAAAAAAATCTTCCCCTAAATCTTCTGTTCTGTCTCCTCCTCTGCTGAGTTAGGAAGAGCCAGCGGAGGATGCCAAGGGCCTGGAACTGGGACCCACAGCCCCCAAGGGGTCAACGGATACAGTTGGTTGGGTGGGCCCTCCATACATTTGGATGGAAAATTTTTTCATCTTTACTTTTACAGCCTCTCAACTGAAATTCAGCATTTTATTTAATTATTAAGGGAGGCCCCAAAGAGAAAAAACCCCACAGTATTCCCCATACCTGTAATTGTGTCACCATAGAAATCACAGGTATTTTTCCGCATGAGGTTAAGTTGTTGCAGGCCGTTTAGGCTGAACTCTAAGTGTACTGTTCACCCTGTTGCTATTTTCTTATTTAACTTGTGATATATCACAAATTTACTCTATTGTTGTATCATATGTATTACTAAAATTTTAATATTTCGATACTTGAATTTCAACACAGTTGATTTCTTTTGCAGTCCCATGAACTAGATTTTATGCAATGAAAAATCTTTATTTTTAGGGGTCCATAAGCTTCATTAGTCTGCCCAAGTGGGTCCACAGCACAAAAAAAAGCCCATAAAAACTCCCCTAGAGAACGGGGGAGCCCCTATCAGGAAGGCTCTGGGTCTCTGAACAACTACGTGAACATAGTCCCCCGCCACCAGTGATCATTTGGATTACGAGATGGATGAAAAATAACCTTAATTTTTTAAATTACAGGAGGAGTGCAGGGTGCACCTCTCAGCTGAAATGAACTGTGGACTCACCTTTAGCTCTCCTACGTGGCCTTGCTCATCAAGGATGAACTGCCCTGGGTGTCCACACTCAGCCTTCTACTGTTGGAATTCTCCCCAATCTTCAAGGCCCAGCTCTAATGCCACTTCCTCCAGGAAGCCCGCTGTCCCTTCCCACCCCCTCCCCCATCACAAAACATATTGCCTCTGACCTAAAGCACCAAGAGCTAGTGACATCAGACTGTGAGTTTCCCTAGGGATAAGAAGCTGGATAAATTCCCTTCTTATCCCCTAGCCTCCACCCCACTCCTATGGTGGGCCTACTCCAGTGGGGCCAGTAAAAGCTTGCTGCATGGGAGGTAGGTGGGTGGTCAGAACTGTCTGACTCGGCTCTGTCCCACCCTCGCCCACCCCCAAGCCTGCTCCAGATGCACACAAAGTGTGTGTATTTAAGAAAAATACAGGGGTGGGCAAAAGGTTTACAGTTGTGAGTATATAAGAGTTTGTTCTTGTATTATTTATTAATTCCTGTATTATTTATTATAATTATTAACCAATTTTTGCCCACCCCTGTGTATGATGGGGGAGGAAGGGGACAGACTGGTGCTTTCCCACATTGGGCCTTAATTTCCTTTTCTGAGATCAGTTCTGTCCCAGCCTGGACTTTCAACCTATGCTGTCCTCTAGGTCCATGTAGTCTGGGTAGCCAAGGAGACTGGAGGTCACAAAGGAGTTAACAAGATGAATCCTCTCCAACCCCAGTTGAAAGATATCTCCTGTGGGTCCCAGCTGGGTCAGCCTCTTTGTCCCACACCCTTGAAAGCCACTCCCTCTGCCCACCCCCATCAAGCACTTGGAGCATCTGCCCTGGGGCAAGGATCACTCATCCTCTGTGCAGCTCTGGGAACCCTGGACAGCTGCTGCACCCGGAGAAGCCGAAAGAGGGACGTTTGAGAAGGTGGCGCTCCAGCCCCCTCCTGCAGAGGGCGTCTGCCAGTCCAAGCTCCGTTTGGAATGGCAATGAGAATGGATGCAACCGAGCTTGACTAAAAGGCCCCCACTCTCCCTCCAGGTTATGTTGCTACCTGGGCTCAGGGTCCTCAGCCCCTGCCCTGGATAATTCTGTGCTCACTCCCTCTCCTCTACCACATCTGGCACCAGAGATTGTTATTGTTGTATTACGGGTCAGACTTCTGAATAACATTAACTCCACTTGTCTTTGGGCAATGTGACCCACTTTTTTGGAGCACCTCCAAACACGTGGCTGACTTATTCACTCTCATGCCAGGCCTTTGTGCCATGTGCTGAGGACAGAGGGGTTGATGTATGGGATTCAAGTCTTGCCCTCAGGGAGCTCTCAGTCTGGTGCAGAGGGTGGAGCAGTAAGAAGAAAATGATACACCAAATTCTTCAAAAGTGCCAGGTGGTGTAGGAGCCCAGGGGTGAGGCTCAAACCCACCCAAGGCTTGGCAGGTAGGGGCCAGAGGGGAGGGATGGCTTCCGGGAGGAGGTGACACCTGTGTTGATAGTGACCCGGTTAGAAAGGAGAAGAAGGGACAATCAGGTTCATGAACCATAGAATCGTTGGTTCTTAGGTTCATCAAAGCATTGGCTAGACTCCTGGCATTTCTCTTTTAATGAACAACTATTTATTGCGCCAGAGGTCATGCTGGGTAAAAAGATCTCAGACACAGGAAGGCACTCCTAGCCCTGGCTCTCAGATGCCACAGCCTCCACTGAATCTGTTCTCTTTAGGAATTCTCTCTCCCCACCTTCAGACACCTTCTAGACTTTGTAAACTTCTTGGCCCACCCAGGGCTTTAGGGCAGGCTCAGGCTTCTCTTCAAACGGAAGTCCCAGAACTGGCTTAAAGGGTCAGATGGGAGAGGGATGGAGCAGCGACCAGTGTGGGAGTGGAGGTGTGGAGCTCTCTGCTTCTGGGCCAGAGCTGGGGAACCTACCTTGGCACCTAACCTGTGCAGGTAAGTCTTGAGAGCAAGAGCACAGAGCCAGCCCAGTTAGCCCATGCACATACGGTTAGCACAGGTCTTCCCTGTCAGTTTAGGGGCACACCCGTTAGCTCAGTGTCGCGCATGCTCAGAGGTGGGTCGCCCCATTAGCACAGGTCACCCCTTTTAACGCCAGGGAGACCCGCTTTGGAACAAGAGGGTTCTGGGTTGCAGAGTCGACCTGGAACAGAGGGCCAGACCCAGTGGGGTGGGGCGGGGTCACCTTGGTAGGAGCCGGTGAGCTCCGGGTACTTTGGGACCAGCGGCGCCCCCAGGTGGCTCGCCCGGGATCTGGATGGAGAGGGTTTCAGGAACCTAGCTCCTCACACCCTCCTCCGGGTGACACCTGAACAGACTCAGGTCCTGGGCCTCCGCGGTCTGGAATTACTTCTGCTGCTGAATTTTCTTTGCACGCCTGTTCGTGGCTCTCTCTGTTCATAGGATGTAATTTAGTGCATGAGCGCACCTGAGAGCGAGAATCATAGATGCAGGAGGAGAGGAGACAAGTCTCCCGGAAACTCCAGCCCCAGGGGAAGCAAAGACAGAGCTCGGCCCTTTTCCTAAGGCCCTCCCCATACCCCTCATACCCCTGGGTCCCTGTCTGCAAAGCATCCCCTCTGAGGGCGGTGGTCCGTGCCCTCTCCTCCACCCCCCACCCCCGCCTTTGGGTACTTCCTGATACAACCCCACAGACTCTTAAGTTCTCAGTTTGTCCTCAAACAGCGACGCTCTTCCCCACTCCACAAGGGGACTGTTCCCCCCACAGCAGGGCCACCACCTGCACAGGTTCCTGTGCCCCAGCTCCTTTGACGTGCCCCGTCTCTCTCACCTCTGCCTAAACAGTCAAACGCTCCCAAGGGCTTCCCAGAAAGGGGAGGATAGAGCCTGGGAGAACAGACTACAGTAAAAGGGAGCTGGGGTAGAGGCTCCCTTTCACACTTCTGGCCAGCGTCCTCACCCCATCCAAGGTCCACACTGAGACACAGTGGATAGCGGGAGAGCTCAGCAGGCTGCCAGGTGGCAACTCACCTTTACACTCACTCGCCTTCGTGCTCACTCGCCTTCATGCTCACCCACATTCCCCATCTTTCACAAGGGAGACAAGTTTACTCAGAACCCAGGGACCAAAGGTTCTGTGGAGACTTGGACACCCCCCTATGGCCCTGCCAAGGGAGGAGAAATCCCTGAGTTTGGGATGGAAGCCCCTGGGGTCCAGAAAGGAAAGAGCCAAGCCACCCACCACCGCTCTATGTAGTGGAAGCACTGGGGTGGCCACCTGGGTCGTGTCTCCAGAATCCCAGCCCTGCCTGTGACAGGCAGGCCAGTACTGTCTTATTCTGCACCCTCAGTGCAGAGGGAGCTGTGGAAGAAGTGAGAACTCTTCAGCAGACTAGAGGAAGAAACTGGGAGAAGTCACTGACCCCTGACCACTGACCCCTGACCTGGAAGTCAAATCCAGGCTAACATATCCTAGCTCCATTTCTCAGACAATGAAACTGAGGCTCAGTGATGGTGGGAAGTACTGGCCCAAAGTCAGAGGGCCAGCAGACTGGCTAGATTCAGGAATCCTCTCCCCTTCTCACCCTCAGTATTAGATAAGTTATTATCCTCAGGATGGGCGCAAAAATGAAAACCAAGGAAGGGGCAAGAGGCATTAAAGTTCTGGAACCTTCCAGGGCTAAGTATAATTCAGAATTTTAACTTGTGTGCATTCATGTGTGCGCGCACACACACACACACACACACACACACACTGACCCAATACCCCCCATACCTCAGAGCCCCAGAAGCTTGACCAGCGCATCTGGACACAGGAAGGAATGGCTCCAGCCAGAACAGCCTCAGGTTTAGATAGCCAGGATTTTCCTTCATTTATTCTCCACTGTGTGAAAGTTCTAGAGTCAGATGGGGCAGCACAGGAAGCAGACTGGCTGACAGATCTGCCAACTCTTCGAAGCAGGGAAGAAGGGGTGCTACTGCCCGGGACAACTGAAGGGAAAGAATTTACTCACAAACTCGATCACGCCCCCACCCCTTCCTTGGAGCCAAGGTGGTGCCCAATCTTCTTTGTGGCCTGAAGCTGCGGGAAGGGCTCGATCACCCTCCCTAGCCCAAGAACGCAGAGTAGGATGGGGCACAAGACGATATTGCTCACCCATGGTCCTCCCAACTGCCTGCCGAGCACCTCGACTGCCTAAGAGCAGCCCATTTTATGCCCTGATTTATCCAGATAATTGTCTGCCCTTTCAAACCTTGATCATTTTTCCTCCTGTCCTGCCTCTAGGAACGAAGGAGGATTTGGGAGCATCCGTAGCCCAGACAACACTTGAGGTTTCGCTAGAGTACAAGGAGAGATGCTAGGTTTTTTATTTTCCTCAAAGTATCTAGCCAAATGCTTTAATATTTAATGCTGGTACATAGAGGCTGCAGGCTCTAACTTTCTGTCTGCATCCCTCTGAGCAACTTTGGGCAAACCCCTCCCTCCCCTCTCCTCCACAACTGTTTCCCCATCCGTTCAAAGTTAGCCTGGGCACCTTGCAAGCTCTAGTGTTACAAACTACACCCAGCCTCTCGATGCAGAACAGTTCACTGGGAATGGAAGGCAAGGCTCCAAAGCCTTCTAGGACTGCCCACCAAGTCCCTCTGTGCAGCTGGCAAGAGAGGGTGCTCTTGGTCACTCTGGCACAACTGAATCCATCCTGAACCCAAGGCAGGCTAAAGGGACGGGACACCTGCGGGAAAGGGAACTATGGGGGAGGCCAGCTTGCTGCACTGCTCCCCTGAGTGACTTCACTGGGTGCTCTGAGCTCCCAGCTTGTCAGCAGTGGAAAAGAAAGCAGGGAAAGTGGGCAGGTCCCAGTCTTCGTTGAAAGAATAAGGAAAGAGGCTCAGAAATCAGGCCCCCTCCTCTGCAGCCCTGCAGAGACTCATTTCTAACATTTTAACCCCAGTCCCCCACACCCACAGCCCGCCAGCCTCGGCCCCAGCCAACTCAAGAAGCGGGGAGCACCTTCTGGTTCGCACCGGCACGGTCACAAACACATATGTTAGCACAGAGTCACTCACAAATATTCTCCCCAACCACAGTCACCCCAACACCTTTACACATACCCGTCCCCTCCCACACTCAAACATACACAAAGTCGCAGACCCTCAAATACCCAAAAGGCACATACACACCTATGGACCGTAATACCTGGAACCATCATCATGAGGTGGAAACCTGCCACCATTAACCCTTAAAACCCCAAACATGTTTTTTCTTTTCCTCAAACATGGTGATAATCACTTGTTTTGCCTTTGCTTCAGTTCTCAATGCCAGAGTTAGACTGCGCATAATGATGCTAAGCAGAAGTTCGCTGCTTATACCTCCAGTACAATGCCCAGCACACAGTAGGTGCACAATAAATATTTGTGGACAGAAGTAGGAGCCGGAGAGGAAAGAGCTCTCCAGGTCTGGTGGCAAATTAATTCACCTGTGTTTGGACCTTACTAGATAGTTCCGACAGGAAACTGCTGGGCACACTCCTCAGGTGTCAACAGAGAAACAGAGCGAGCCAGCTGCCAGGTGCAGACCAGAGTGACTCCCTGGGGCTACCAGATCCCGGAAGCTGCCTGGCAGTCCATCTGCCCTTGCACTGCTGTGTGGAAGACCCTGGGTTTTCAGAAGGACACTTGCAGTGATCCTCCAGGGCCTCCACAAAGTGTGGCCAGCTTGAGGCGCCCCAACGTGAGAAGCTGGGCACAGAGCCTGCCCACAAGCGCTTCCTGCCCTGGGATCCAAGTCCTTGTACCGAGGGTCCAGGTCCTTGGATCCAATCTCCTGTGTGCAGCCGAATTGCTGTGTGATCTGAACTTGGTCCCTTCCGCTCCAAAGCATAAGGTAGAGCTGGTTAGTCTTCAAACCCCTCGAAGCTGCTGCCATCTGGGCCCGACTGGCGCTAATTTAAGCGATAACCTCACCAACTGCCCAGTTTGACTGGGGTGACTTGGGGTAAGGGGAAATAGTTCAAAAAGATTGGGTCATTTGCGTGGAACTCGCCATCGAGACGCGAACTCACCGCGCCCAAGGGAAGCAGCAGCACGGAGGAGAAGCAATGATGCATCACGGCGGCGGCAAAGGGGTGCGCTCCCCAAATCCGCTGGGACCAGCACGTGTGCATTTGAATGGGGTGGGGAGTCTAAGCAGGGAGTCCGAACACCTGCTGGGGGAAAAGGGGGAGAGAGCGAGGCCCCTTTGTAAGCAGCCTCGCGAATTAATTCGGACAATAACCCCCACTCCTGTACCCTCGGCGACCCCCCACCCTGACGCGCACACACTGGCAGTGTCAACACAAATCATCTGAAATACCCTTTTCAAGGCCGGCGTGATTTTTACAGATCAAAGAAACGAATTTAAATGTTTCCCCCTGCCCCAATAATTCGTCCTTTTTAGTCCTAAGATCCGTGCAACCGCAATTCCAAAGATACTTCTAACTGCATACACAGAAATGCCCCGGAGGTGAGACCAGCCTGCGGCGACTTTCCAGCGTCCGGAGACCGGCCGAGGGTACCACGGCGCTGGCTCCCCGGGCAAAGCACGCGGGACCCCTGCGGCGGCAGCTGCGCGCAGCTCGCCTGCCGCCGGCGCGTGCGGGGTTTGCGGCGCAGGAGTCGGGAGCCGCAAACTTCAAGACAGCTGGGTTGGGGGGAGGGAAGGACGGGACGGTCAAGACCCGGGCCTCTGGCACACCTCCAGGAGACGAAACTGCCGAGAGGAAGCTGGCGCGGCGGTGGGGAGGCACCCGGCGCAGACGCCCGCCGCGCGGAGAAAGGCGCGGGCACAGCCTGCGAGCGACTTCCGCTCCGAGTCCGTTTGGAGCGAAAACATCGCTCTCCACAGAGACCCAGGGCTCGGAGCTGGGAGCCGAGTGAGGGTCGGATGCGACCCCGCGGGGATCGGCGCCCACTCGCCCCGGGGGCGAAGACTCCGGAGAAGTCCGCCTTCTTTGCGCCCCCGTCCGAAGCCCCGGGGCCTCTGATGGGGCCGCAGCCTCGCGCCGCAGCCGCTCGCTCGGCTACGAAAGGAGGCGGTGCCCGCTCCGCCCCGCGCCGCGCCCACTCGCTGGCGGAAAAATTCGTTCCCGAAACCAGAGCCGGGAAGCTCTGTCCCTCTCACGCGCTTTCTCTGTTGAAACGTGTCTGTGCCGACCTTAAAGAACAGAGTCATTCCGCCCCCAAACTCCAACTGACAGGTTTTGCTCTCAAGGGCGCTGCTGGACGCAGAGCTTAGGCGGCTTCCTGATCCTGCACGACCTCTGTCCGCCTCCAGTCCTCTTTCGCCGTTTCTCCAGAAACCCCCGAGCCGCGGCCCCGGGACAAATGTGAGCTGGTGCCATCATTCTGGACGGTTCTTCTGGACACAGCTCTAGGTCCCAGCCTATCCAACCTTTTGCACCACGTATCCGAATAATTTAGGCGCAAACCCAAGCTCTCCTTGCTTCTCTTTGGCCGGATGAGCAGGGTTTGAATTAAATCCTGAATCCGGTCCGTACAGACCCTATGCAGGCTGCCTCCTCCCATCGCCCCCTAAGCTCAGAATCCTACGAGGCACGGTCCACACTCAAAATCTTTTCTCCCTTTCTTCGGCAAGGCCCCTCGTTTCAACAGCGTCGGCGCCTTTATTCGCCTGACCCGATGCGGAGGAAAACCGGACCCACAGTCATTGTCTGGTCCGCGACTGCCCCCACCACGGCCGCAATCAGTGTCACAAAACGCCCCTTTCAACGGATTCCAAACCCTCTTCACCCGGGCTCCCCGAGCCTTCGACTTCATTAAGTGCGCGCTGCGGCGGCGCTGGAGGAGGCGAAGTTTAAATAAACCCGAGAGGGAAAGGAGGAGGGGTGCGCTGGGGAGAGTTGCTAGTTGAAGGGGAGAGAGTGAAGTATTTCTGAAAAGAGGAAAAAAGTCATCAGGGGAAAAGCGCTTTGTAACCACGAAGACGCGCCTGCTGTGGCGAGAACAAATTGGATGTGGAGGGGAAGTGTCCTCCCCCACCTCGACTGGCGCTCCTGGGTGGTCCGGGTGCCCCGAGAGAAAGAAAGATGGGGAAGAATCGGCGGAGAAAAGAATTAACCACTTTAATTGCGCTGCAAGAGAGAAGTGGGCAGGAGAGGCTCACCGATGTGCCTTGACCACTCAAACCAAATATCCTCCAATAAAATAAAATAAGATAAAATAACTGCCCTTAGCCGTAGCTGGAAGAATATCAAAGTTTGAGAATCAAAGCTGTTCTCAGCCATAGAAAGTAAATCTGCAAGATTGGGGAAATCGTGCCCGGAAGGGCCCCTCCCCCTTCTTGCGGCCTGGGGCCTTCCGGCGCCGGATGAAAAGGAATGAAATTGAACGAAATTGAACGAAATGAAGTGAAATTGACCAGTGAAATTCGCCAATTTTCTTCCCCTTTAAACTGCCCGCTCTCGGTAGCACTCTGCGAACCCCAAGCCGATTTCTTAGCTTTTTTTTCTCACCTCAAGAGATGAAGGTGTGCCCTGGATATTTTCTTATTATTTTCACCGATTGTTGGGGCCTGTGGGGGCAGAGGCTCAGCTATCTTCCACCCAGACAGCAGGGGAACCCACAGGAGCTGCTGGAGATGGGATGGCCTATTTCTCCTCCCTCCAAGGCTTGCCTCCTAAGTAAGCCGCCTTACACAGAACACCCAAACCTGTGCACCCGCAGGATGGGAGGGGGCCACTTACAGAGCCCCTCTAGTCTGGAAGGGGTGGGGAGCCAGAGGACTCTACCAGAAAAACCTGGAATTCCCTCCGTGCCCCTCCCTACAGTCCAGGTCCCAGGTAGGTCTTTGCCAGCTCCTAATAATAAGTTCCTGGCCCACACAACCTAAAAGGGTCCCAAATTCCAAACACCTTCCCATTCCCCTGCCTTCAGCATGCAGATCTCCCAACAATTCTTTTCCTGATGTTTTTCGAGACCAGTTGGGCATCAGTGGCTTCTTTCTGGACCCCAGTCCTCAGCCATAATTCTATCTGGCCTATAACTGGCCTTCTTCACCCGGGGGGTGGGGGGGGGGGGACTTAGGTCTGAGTCATGGGTCTGAAGTCCCAAGCTCCCTAGAAGCCCCTGGAAGGGTGTGTCTCACTCCTCCCCAGTCCTCTCATTTCTATGTTTTCCGGATATGGATGCACCCCCTGATGCACACATAAACTACCCAGCAATACGCTCAGAAAAATTCACAGACGCTTTCACAAAGACAAATTGAGGAATCCAGAAGGATTTGCTCCTTTGCAAGTAGCAGTTGTGGAAGTATCTCATGTATCCACCATCAGATGTGATCCTGACTGACCGAATTTTTTCGGTTCTAAAGAGGAAAACCCAATTGATGAGACTTTTACTTGAAGCTCCAACCTGGTATCTGGGACTGATATATTTGTGGTAGGTGAGACTACGTGAGCCACAACATGTTTTATTGCGGGCAAACACACGGTCCTGTGCAACCTTCCTCAAGTGAAAAGAAATGAAGGCAAACTCAGCAAAGTCAGTCAATCAAGCAGCCAGCCAGAGACCATAAACCCAGTACCAACAGACATTCCCTCTTTTTACCATTGAATGTAGCCTTACGTCTCTTGGATTGTTTGATAAAATCATGGCCCTCAGTATTCCTCCTCCCTCCACTTCCCAGTCTCTGGAGAAGATGGAGGAGCGGGCACCACACCTCTGGCCGAGGGGCTGATTTCACACAGGTATCCGGAGCCTCGTCTCTCCACGGGGGAGGGGCTGAGAGACCCTCAGCCCCGCGCAGCCTTCCCACCCTGTGCTGACCCTCTTAGGGGGCACTCTGTCATCTGCCTTCTCCTTCTTCCTACTGTTGCTGATGCCTGGGAATCTGGTTAAAGAAACCTGTATGGCTTCTCCCTGCCTGCCCCTCTCAAGTTCTCGACATCTGTCTTCTTCCTCCTCTGTCACTCGTCCTCCAACCATTGCCCTCTGCATGTGTCTATTTTCTGTGAAGGCTGAACTCCCTCTTCTGCACCTCCATATCGCTCCCTCTCTCCCAGGGCCTCCGTCGAAGGTACAGAGAAAAGAGCTACAATGTAAGCGTCCTTGTTTCACCCAAAGCATCTCCTCAAACCCAAGGTGCTCGCAAGTGTGGACGCCGGGGGTTCCAGGCACAGGCATCAAGCTGGAAGGCTTAGACGGCTTGTGGAAGACACTAGCCAGTCCACTGACTTTGCCCGCAAGCAAAAGGTTCTGACTATGAACACCGCTCAAGGGTTGGGGAGGCTTTCCCTAACACAGTAGGACTACACTGACTCTCTCCTTTAGCACATAGCACACGTCAGACTGGAAAAGCGAGGGCTTTCATAGTCCCCAGTTCAAGCCTTTTATGCCAACTGTTCCTTGCGGGGGGGTGGGGGGGTAGATCAATGAAGATTCTACAGTGGCAACAGAAATCTCTTTCCTTTTAGGAACACAGGAAGTGACAGTGACAGGATCACAAAGAGACACACATAAAAATTAAAACACAGATACCTGAAATACATCTCACCCTCCCCAAAGGACAACAAGGCACAGGGATGTGACAACCGAGACAGACAAACACAAGTCACAAGCTCCATAAAAGCCCCTGTGCACAGGAGCACGCTGAAAATGCATCAAGAGACACAGACACTCGTACGGCACTTAATCCGTGTAGTGTCCAGGAGCAGGGCACTCAGATCTGCCCAGCCCACGCTTAAGTCTGAACTTGAAGGAGATGAGACTCCCCAGGTACTGTCGAAACAAAACCTCTCTGCGGAACCCCAGGCAGAAACCTTCCTGGACCAGAGCGAAAATGAAAGTGCTGCATGGGTCACAGGCTTCCCAGAGTTCTGAACAGCCAGGGCCCAACGCCATAGTTTTCCCCTATACCAAATAAGCCCGTGCCCTCCTCTGCCTGCCTGGGCTGCCTAGGGCCCTTCCTCAGTCCACCTCTGCCCAGAAGCTGGGGCCTTGTGGGACAGCCCCGACCAGGTAAAAACGGGAGTGCAGGCAAGCAGACAGAGCTGGTGACTGCTGGAGTTCACATACATTTATTCAGTTGACACCAATGGGGACTGGGGGAAGACAGATTTTTCTTTTCTTCCACACAAACCATCAGATGATTTCACAGAATCTCCCCACAGTGGAGAATTCTAAATCAATGCACACCCAGTGGACAGAGAACGCAGATAGCAGCCCGCTGTACAGATATTTACACGTAATTACAGGACCCCCTGCCACAGGATGTGCCCTGGCCCACCCCACCCCCACCTCTCCAGTCCCTGACCCAGACCGTCCTCTCCCACCCCGAACTCATTGCCTTAGCTACAATAAATATCCCAGGGCCTGGGGCAGAGCGGAACGCCGACAGGGCTGCTGGCCCTGGTGTGCTGGACCCAGCCGGCCCGGGAAAGAGGAAAAGTTCCTTCAGAAGCACCCAACACAAAAGAGGATGCTTCCCAGCGGAGTGGAATCCAGGGTTTCCGCGGGGATTGCGGAAGCCCCTCATTTCACCTCTCGGTTCAGCTTCACCTGTGTAGACGCAGCCTTAGGCTTCACAGAGAACGAACTTCTTTGGAGAAAGGCAAGGGGGGGGGGAGTTGAATTTTTTTCTTTAAGCACGAGCAGGTAATAGGTGTCTTTAAATTATAATGTTGGGTAGGCAGGGCCTCAAAGTCGGGGAAGAAGTGGAGAGACGGAGAGAGACCTTTCTGCGCAGTCGCTGTTTCTGGCAGGATGCGCGGGGCCTGGGAGGGCACCGGGGAAAGCGTGCTTTCCCGGCTGCCAGAGGGCAGAGGCTCGGAAAATGCGAAGACTTCCCCCGTCCCCTCTTACTGCTCAAACTGGAATGGAATCATGGCTTGCGACCTTGTCGCGCAGACCCGGGCCTCTCCCTGAGCGACGGAGCCCGCTTCGTCCCAACAATCGCCGAGATTCTGAGCGTGGAGCCAAGTCACGCGCAGGCCCAAGGTCTGGAGACTCTTCATAAATAGACTCCCTGAGTTCCGCTGGGACCGCAGGAGCTCTGGGGAGAGGCTGAGGAGCACGGGCCTAAGTGGCCCTGAGCCCGACGCGGTCAGAAGTGGCAGCCACTGACACCAGCAACTTTGCCGGCAAACGGGGGCCCTGAGGACAGGAGGGAGTCCCCGGGGTGCGAGAGGCGGATGTGGCTGGCCACTGGAGCCAGAGCCGGGGCAGTCAGCATGGCCAAGACTTGGGCTTGACCCCCAGGACCCGCCGCCGCCGCCGCGAACGGCGATCCCGGCGAGCCCTCGCCTCCGCCCGGGGGTGCTGCCCCACCGCCGCCGTGGCCCATGATGTGGTCTATAGAGAAGGAAGGCCTCTGCCCGGCCCCGGTGCCCCCGGCGCCCGCACCACCGCCCGTGTCTGTCTTGAGGCCCTGGCGCAGGAGTGCGGTGGACAGACCGGCCGCCGTGCCAGCTGCGGGAGGGCTCAGTGACGCGGGGTAGAAGGCTTTGGCGCAGCCCAGCTCTGCGCCCAGGAAGGCGGGCAGGCCTGCGGGGCCCGAGCCCGGGCCCGACCCTGTGCTAGGGGCAGGCGCAGGGGCCGGAGCCGAGGCCGCGCTCGCGAACACAGAGGCCGTCGGAGGTCCTGGTGGAGGCGCGGCGGCACGGCCTGGGGGGACCGACAACTGGCAAGGCGCGGCAGCGGCTGCGGCGGCGAAAGCGAAGGCGTGCGGGTGTGGATGCGGATGCGGGGCCGGGCCCGGAGGGGGGGCGCCGTAGGCAGGGAGCGCCAACCCATAGCTGTAGCCGTAGGCGCCGTAAGCGGCGAAGCCCGGCAGGAAGGCGCCGGGGTCCCCGGCCGCCGCGGCCCCGCCACGCAGCAGCAGCTCTGGGTGCGGGTGCGCGTGTGGATGCGGCGGCGGCAGAGGCTGCCGCTTGAAGCGCTTGCGGCGCCGCAGGAAGCTGCCGTTGTCGAACATGTCGGCGGACTCCGGATCCAGCGTCCAGTAGTTGCCCTTGCCCGGGTTGCCCGGCTCGCGGGGGATCTTCACGAAACAGTCGTTAAGTGAGAGGTTGTGGCGGATGCTGTTCTGCCAGGCGGGGAACTTCTCCCGGTAGTAGGGGAAGCGGCCGCTGATGAACTCGCAGATCTCGCTCAGCGTCAGGCGCTTCTTGGGGCTCTGCAGGATGGCCATGGTGATGAGCGCGATGTACGAGTAGGGCGGCTTCACCAGCGGGCTCCGCGTCCCCGCGCCCCCCGACGGCGGTCCCGGTCCGGGCCCCGCCGCGCCCCGGGCCGCCGCCGCGCCTGGCCCAGGGCTTCCCGCTGCGGCCACCGCCCCCCGGGGCGCTAGAGCGCGGGGCTCGCCGTCCGAACAGCCGCCCGACTCCTCTTCCTCAGCTGCGTCCGCCTCGGCTTCCTCCGAGGGAGGCTCCGGGCCGTGCGGGAGCACGTCCCGCGGGACCCGGGGCCCGGGGCGGGCCAGGAGTTCCCCCCCACCGCTGCTGCCGCCGCCGCCGCCGCCCACCACGTCTATGTCTGCGTCCGCCTCGGACAGAGCGGCTGGGGAGCTCTCGGAGGACATGATCTCGCAGCAGCAGCTGCCCAGGGTCATGGTGCCGCCGCCGCCGCCGCCGCCACCGCCGTTCTCGGCCCCGCTCCGGCCGCGGCTCCGGCTCCGCCGCGCTGCCTCTAGGGCGAGTGTGTTTTGCGCGCGGGCGGGGAAGGGGCGGGGGACTGAGGCGGGTCGGGAGGGGTTCCCCCAGCTGCGCAGCGCCCCCTCGTGGCCTAGCTCGGCCGCTCTCACCTCTCGGTGAGCACCCGCCTGGCCGCTCTCTCCGCCGCCCCGGGAGCCCGAGCCGGGGCCTGCCCCCGGAAGGAGCTGGGGCCTCCTCTCACCCTGACCAGTCTCGGGCCCCGGGCCCCCCGGGATGTGGGGAGGGGAAGGTCGGGGAATTCGTCCCTCCCGCCTAGCGGCGGCTTAAGCGGAAGAGCGCGAGCCCGGGGCGGAGCTCCGAGGGCGGGGCGGGGCGGGAGGCGGCGGGCGGAGTGGCTCCGCGGAGGGGCCCGGCGGGAACAAACAACCGCGGCAGCGGGAGCTCGGCTTCGCCGGGAGGCGGGTCCTCCTCCTCCCCGCAGACCCCACAAGTGCTCCGTTCCCAGGAGCCGCTGCCTTCAGTGGGCTCGGCCCCTGTATGTTAAGGTTCACACGGGCGCCCACCAGAGCCGGGAGAAATAGCAACAGCCCCGGCCCCATCATTTATCCCCACTGCAGCGCCGGGCCACCGAGGTCGAAACGCAGCTGAAGTACGAGGGGCGCCTGAGGCTCCAGGACAAACGCCGCGGAGCGGGGCTCGCCAGATCCTGCGCGGCTTCCGGCCCAAGGGGAGACGTACTTGAGTAATCGCGAGGAGCAAACTTGGAGCTCTCAACTTCGGGCCTCGGAGCGGTGAGAGATTCCGACAGCTCCCCTCTCTCTCCCACAAGGTTTGGACCCGGTCGCCATCCCCCTTGCCCCGTCGCTGGACTCCAGACGCCAGAGTGTGCGCCGGAGACCGGGGGAGTGCGCCGCCTGCCCGTCACTCCCGCCCCGAAGCTTCTGTGCGGCGCCCGCGTTCTGCGATCGCGGTCCGGCCCTCCGCCCCGAATTGGCCTGCACTCAGACCCTTTTCTGTCTCAGTATCGGTCTCAGGCTCTGTGATTCTGTGTCTTTCTCGTGCTCGGTGAATCCTTGTCTCCGTTCCCTGTGGAAACCCTGCATTCGCTTGGATGTCTGTTAGGGGGTCTAGGAATCCCTCTCTCTGTTTTCCTCTCTTCCCCACGCCCTGACGCACTGAAGGGCTGCCCCCTCAACTTTCTGGCCGGATTCGTAGGCTCTCCAGACGGACAGCAGGACTCCCACGGAGACCTCCCCCAGCGAGCCTGTCTGCAGCCCCAGGCCATTGTTGCCTTCATCTCTCAGAATCCTGAGCACACAGGTTGGTCCTGTGCCTTTGTACCTCTGCCGGGTTCCTCTCCATCTCATTAGGCCTCTTTCTCCGCCGGTCTCTCTCCAGGAACCCGGCAACGGGCAGCACCCGCTCAGACTGGGCCCGCCTCAGCCTCTGGGGGGCGAAAGGGGAGATGGGCACTAGAGGTGGGCAAGAGCTGAGCGGAGGGACCGGCTGCTGCCCCGACAGCGCCGCGCAGTGGCCAAAGCTCCGACATGCGAGGCCTGAGCCCCAGCTGCCAGTTCCACAGTCACGACGCTACATGACAGTCAGCAGGCTACTTCCCCTTCGCAGCCTCAGTTTCCTTCTTTGCGAAGTAGTTAAGAGCAGGGAACCAGCCTGGAGTCAGGCTTCTGGAATCCCAATCCTGTACTTATCATCTCCGCCACCTTGGATAAGTTTCATAACTTTTTGTACCTCTGTTTCTTCCTCTGTAGAAATACTATGAAAAATACCTTGATTGTGACTAATAGGCAGTAGTAACCAAATCGATTCCGGGCTACTTTTGAAGAGGGTATTGCGAACACTATAATGATTCTTGGGGAGAAAGAAAGGAGTTGGAGGTGGTGTAGTCTCCTATCTGATCTCAAGCCTTGGTCCAGCCTCCTGACTGGGTGGGTTACCACTGCCATCTCCTCAGTGTGCTGAAGTAGGCCCCCTGTAGAGAAGCGCTGGGAGGAGAGTGGAGGGAATTTGAAGCTGCTGCAGGCGGTATTTAAGCAGGGACCGTGTGAGGGTGGAGGAATTCCCCCCTTCATCTAAAAGCAGCCTCCAATGTATGGAATAATTTAGTGTGAATCTAACTCTTCAATTCCACAGGCAAGGTGACAGAGTCCCCGAGAGGGGGAAAGACTCCTCTAGGCTCCTCCAACAATTCAGACCAGGGCCAGGTGCAACCATGGCCACAGAATCCTCAAGTTACAGTTCTCCATCCTCCTGGGGCAAAGAAGGGTGGAAGACAGGTCTGGCTGCTCCTGTCCTGTGAGAACACCTCCTCCGGGCTTCTCTCTGGGACCTCAGACCAAGGAGATCCACCTAGTGTGCTGGGCCTGCGTAAACACTGCTCTTGGGGAAAAGAGAAGAGGCCCAGTCCTGAAGCCACAGACAGGAAATTGGGCAGGGATTGGTGGCCCTGGAATCAGAATTTCCTAGGCGATAGGGATGGGGTGAGGTAGGGGGTATGGAGGGGAAGCTTTGGAGAGAAGTTTCTTTTATGAGTCCAGATAAACTCACATACCTAGGGTTGCTAGGGTTAGCAAATTAATTTTATCTGGCAACCCTGCACATACCCCCAACTTGCTCACTCTCTCTCTCACATCACGGACACCTTACATGGTCTACCACACACCAACTCCAGCCCAGCTCAGCTCTGCTAGCGTCTAAATGGAGAGAAAAACAAGACCGGCCCCATCCCATTCCATCTCACCTTCTAAATGTCTTCCTTTCTAAAATGGCAAATGTAAATAAGTAGCTTCCTTCCTTTCCAGAGCTCTCCTGGCTCCCCATGCTCCAGCCCCCTGGTCAGCTTCAGGGAAGACTGGCTGAGGCATTTGCTCCAGATAGCCTGCTTCTAATGCTACAGGCAGAGCTCTACAGAGCAGCTGCAGTTGCAGGCTCTGCCTCTGCCTGGCCCTGCTTCCACCGACTGCTGCTGAGACTCAGGTTGGGGAACCATGACACAGGACATCAGCCCCAGTTCTGCAAAGTATGAGTGGTGCATGATCTTCAACCACTCACACTTGCACAAGAGTGGAAATCAGGGAGGCCCAGGAGATCATGTGATTTGCCAGGCTTTGGCAGGGGAGGTTGGGAGGAGGCAGTTACGTTGGACCCAGGTGTCTGGACTCCCAGCCCAGACCTGATCTGTTTATCTAAATGGCTGCTTAGTCCCTGACCCGGCTCCACTCTTGCCTGAGGAGGGGTGTTTGGGGGAGCTTCTCATCCTCCCCAAGGTTCTGAGCCCATCTGTTTTGAATAATGCCAGGAGTAAGTGCACTGGGGGCTGGAAGAAGAGCCACGGGGGATTAGGGATTCCTTTAGTTTCTGCCCTTCTCCCGCAGCCCCAGCCTTTCCCGCCTCTGTGACCCCTACCTCCACCCCTCCCACCCCCGCGAAAACCTGGGCGCTTTTCCAGAAGCTCGGGCTTCAGCACCCATGGCTGCAGCCTCCAAGAAGCTGGAGGCGCCGGGCTCTGCGGGGCTTCTTACAAGACGGGGCTCCAGCCTCTTTCTCCGTCTGCTTCACTATTTGGCCGCCTCTCCTGAGCAGCCCAGAAACGATTGGAAGGAAGTGTTTGGGGAGGGCTCTTTCGGGAGTTTTTCACTCCAAAATGTTCGGATTACTCAGGGAAGTTCTGTGTTTATTGAGATGTGTTGCTCTCAGTAGCGCCTCTCCCCGTACGTCCCCTCCCTTCCCTTCTCAGCTACACCGCTGAGTAGCGGTGCTCTTCGAGTTCCGGAGAAACGAGAGCTGGCAGATGATTGTGGGAATATAACGAAGTCGATAGAGAAACTGGCGAAGACGGCGCCGAGCTAGCTAGAGGTAGAGGCGGGTGGCTGCGCGGACCCATTGTCCGCGGCCTTCCCAAGGTTCTGGGCGCGCAGAGGTCCGCGCCTTGGTGTGCCCGGGCTGCAAAGGGCGGCCTGGGCTGGGCAAAGGTACACAACGCCTTCACGCTTCTCTCATTTTATTCGCAAACCTGGCTAGCTTCGGGGAAAGTGTCGACACTCGCGCCGTCGCCCGCTCTTACCGCCCCTTCACGAGGCTGCAGCTCTGGAACGAGACGATGTTTGGGCGCAGCCTGTACAGCTTCCGACCCCAGATCTTCTCCTGCTCCAGAGTGGTCGGCACCCTCTGCCCAGCTGGGAGGCTGGGGACTCCAGATCTGTGACCTGCAAGGTGAACCTTAGGCAGCGGGGTTCCCTACACGCAGGAGCGGGACTCCGGATCAGAGCTCCGGGAGAGGCCGGGCCCTCTGCAGGCCCAGCACTAACAGGGCCTCCAGCGGGCACTCCTTCACAGCAGAAGCCCGCCTGCCCACCCCCAGTGCGGCTCAGGGGTCGAGCACCCCCCACACCTGTTGACCCTCCACTTCTAGGAGGAAATGCCAATCTTTCCTTCCATTACGCCTGGCCACAGTCCCTTCCCTGCCCTACCTATCCCGGGACTACCTGGCGATGGAGCTCACCTGAGCACCCTATGGCCCTAGGACTGCGCTGCGGTGGAGACCAGAGTGAGCTGCAGGGCCTGCCTACTACTGTTCGTAGGAAAAGGGTTGCAAGCCCAGGACATGGTGAAAACAACGCAGCTCCCAAAACGCCCGACCTGGGGGCCGGCTTCGTAGCGACCGCGGTAGAACAGTCTCCACACGCGCGGGAGACCTGCAGGGGCGTAGGGTTCGCTTGCGGGTTTGTCGGAGCGCGAACATCAGGTCTGGTGCCCCTGATATCCAAGTGCGTCCGGGGTTTCTGAGTTGGAGGATCTGCCTCTCTGTCCGTGTGTGTAGTCGGTGTGCCCCTCCGTGCAACAGTGGGTCTGGGTGCCCGAGTATTTCCTGAGCAACTGGCGCGTGTCCCGAGTCCTCCTCTCCCGAAAGCATGATCTGTGCGGGTTACTGCCCTGGACGGCTTGCCTTTAGCCCAGGTCCTGAAGCGGTGTCCCCTGGTCAGGGAACTGCACGCCTGCTCCGTTTCCACAGCGAGACCCTGGCAGGGAGGGAGGACGTGTAGGGTGCGAGCCTGTGCAGGTGTCCGGGACGATGGCAAAGGTAAGGGAAAGAGCGTACAGGGACCACGCTGCAAACAGCCAGGCGGGGTGTAGCGGTGGCCTCCTTCCGACCAACTACACGTGGCCTGCTGGAGTAGCAAGCCTCGGGAACCCCATGCCCTTCTGCAGCCCTGAACTGGGGCGGGGCTGGAGGCAGAAGGGTACGGAGCCGTCCGAACTTGGCCCCTTACGCAACACCCTCGCGACTGTGTTTAGCCTTTCCTATTCCTAAGCAGAGTGGTGGAACCCATAAGCCTCGCCTGGCCGGGTGCCCGAGGTCTCTGGAGTGGATGCCAAGTCCAGTGAGTCCCACCGAAGCAGAGCGAGGGACCAGCGCGAGTCCTGGCCTTGCCTCGCAGACACTAGATACAGATTCCTGGGGAACAGCGCCCTCTGGAGGAGCCGCGCATCCACGCAGCCAGGAACTGGACGACGAGGTCTCAGCCCCACGCCACACGTTTGGCAAAGTCATCCAGAGACCCACAACCTCTAGACTCATCTTTGTAAATGCTTGCTTCCTTTCCCAAGTTGTACCTATGCTTCAAAACCCCGTTCAAATCCCGCTTCCTCCAGAAGGAAGCCTTCTCCAGAGCCCAGCTCATCTTCTCTTCCCTACTCTGAGCTCCTCAGAACCTAAAACCTGAACCCTGGACTTCAGTGCTTGCACCCGGCACTGCAAAGCTCCCAGCCTCGCCTTTCTTCAGAGACTGTTAATTCATCCACTCCATTCACCCTTTGCATTGCGTGCTGGTTGCACTGTTTTTCTCCCCTTCCCCCTTCCTCCTTCCACCCCCTCACCCCCAGTAAAGTAGCAGTGAAGTCATTTATCCCAAAATTGGACTGTAGGTGTTCAAAGTGTATTTCCCATATGGGGAAATTGAGACCCAGAGAGTGGGCTGACTTTCCCAAGGTCATACAGTAAATTGGTAGCAGAGGTGGAACTAGATCCCTAGTCACCTTTTTCCCAGACCAGACCGATCTCTCCGGTCAGCTGTATGGGGAGCAGGTGATGTAGGGGAGGGCTCATTTTAAGGGGTGAGGACTGATTGGAGGAGTTTTGACATAGGAGAAGGGAAATGCAGGAGGGTACTGGGGGGGAGGGGTCACTGCTCCAGGGTGGGATAGTAAGGAAGGAAGGGAGGACAAAGCTTCATTGAAATGTCAGACTATTCCTTCCCTCAACCCCAGCCCCAGATCAAGCTAATTGAAGGGTTCCAGATTTCAGGAATCTTTTATCAACAGCTAGGTCAGCTGGAGGCTGGGAACAGACTCAATTCAGGCAAATACCATCCTCTTCTCTACCCTGGGAAGGGAAGGAGGGGCTGAGAAACTTCTGATGCTAATACACACCCAGAGGGTGCTGCTGAGATGTTGGATCAGCAGTAGAAGTCCTTCTGGTGCTTGAAATTATAAAGTTAAGGGAGAAACTGGGAGGGTGATTTCGAGACCCCAGCAATACCTGCCCTGCAGTTTGAGGCCTTCTCAGAGATGCTGCTGGTGCTCCTCTGCATGTCCGGCCTCACCTCTAACCCTTGCACTCCATTCACACCTGATCTGCTCCTTCTCTCCTCTTGACCTTTGCACTTGGCCTCACTCCTGCCTAGCTCACTCCTAATCCTTTGCCCATTTCAAAAGTCATGCTTTACGAAGCCTGGCTGGTGTAGCTCAGTGGATTGAGCGTGGGCTGGGAACCAAAAGATCCCAGTTTGATTCCCAGTTGGGGCACATGCCTGGGTTGCAGGCCAGGTCCCCAGTGAGGGCCATGTGAGAGGCAACCATACATTGCTGTTTCTCTCCCTCTCTTTCTCCCTCCAAATAAGTAAATAAAATCTTAAAAAAGAGAGAGAGTCAAGCCCTAACAACACCCCATACTGGCCAGGCTGTGAGGGACTCCTGCCCCTGTGCTCCCAAAGACATAGCTCCCTCTGTTGTCATGATTGGTTTTCCAGTCTGTCGCCTTCTGTTCACTGTAAGTTCCTTGAAAACAGGCATTGTATTGTTTTTATCCTCATCTTTCTCCTCCACAAAATGGGGATAAGAATTGTACCTAACCACACTGAGTTGTGAGGATTCAATGAGATAATGTATATAAAGCACTTAGCCCAGTGACTGATGCTTTGAAAGAGCTCAATAAACAGTTCTCATTATCATCATCATTATTAATCACTCTACCTTCTGCCCGGCACAAAGCCTAACTCATGGTAGGTACTCAATTAATGTTAGCTATGTGGACACATGAATGAATGAGTGAGTGAGTGAATGAATGGTGTGACATATCTCTTCCTCTTGTCTGAGACTTTCAAGAAATTTAGCTTACCTCATCCATATCAATATGTGCTCTTTGAGAACAGATACTGTTTTCCCCTCTAGGCCCCATCCCAAAAGGGAGAAAAACATATCCCCATCAGTTTTTCCGTGGTCCCTGACCCCAGCCACTGGGTTTCTCTTTTGTGCTGTCTCAGTTTCCTTCTTTGAAATGGTTACAAAAAACATCCAGTTATGCACTCTAAGTCATGTGGATGTAATGTACAGCATAATTAGTACATTTGTAATAACTATATGGTGACAGATGGTTACTAGATTTATTGTGATCACTCTGTGAGGTATATAAATGTTGAATCACTATGCTCTATGCCTGAAACTAACATCATAGTGTATTTCAATTATAATTTAAATATAAATTAATAACATTTTAAAAATGCAGTAGTTGTGACTAATCATACCAGCTGAACTCTGCCAAGATATTCCACAGGTTCCCATTGCTTATAATATAAAACTCGATCTCCTTAGCATGGTGAGCTGAACATGTTTACAATTTGGGGGTGTCTACTTCTCTTTTGGGTAAGACCTCCTCTCCCATATTCCATGTGGTCCTGTTGGCACTGTCCAATCTCTGTCCCCCTCATACTTACTTCCAGGAGCAGACAGGCAACCCAGCTGGATCAAATATAGCATTGCAAGTCCAAGGCCCAATGAGTGGTCCAGGTGGCAGTGGTCCAAGTGACCTAAGCTGAGCCAATCACTCCTTCTACAAAATTTGATGTATGGACTCCAGGGTATATGGGCTCTGGGGCTGTGGGACATAGGGACTCGGGGACCCTGGAGGAATGCTTCTCCTTTGGAATTAGAAGGTAAACACACAGGCTTAGCTGCCAGCAGCCATGCTTCCTGCCATGCAGAGTGCTGTTTGACATTGACGCCCACCCACAGAGGGGAACAGCCTGAAGAAAAAGGCAGAGCTTAGTAACAGTGTGGCGTTCCCCTGTTTTGCCTGAAACTAGAACCCTTACAATTTCCAGATATTCTAAAGATACTCTTTTTGCTTAAGCTAGGTTGAATTTAATTTCTGCTAGTTTGGGTTGAATTTCACAAACAGCAGAGCCACCAGAGAGAAGGGTCCTGGGCCCCCAAAACCCCTGAGGTGCTGTTCCACTCTGAACGGCCCCGTGTAGACTTTTATCTGAAATGGAAATAAACTTCAATCTTGGTGAAGCCACTGTTATAACAGAATTGTCTTTGTGGGGAGGGTGGAGCCTGTTGCTTATAACTGAACTTAACCCTAATTAATACAGGAAGGGATGGGAAAATGTCTTATAGACACAAAGGAATTGTCTGGGTTTGTTAGCCTGGAGAATAAAGGGCTCAGGGCTGACGTATTCACTTTCAGATCTCTACAGGGCTGACCTGGAGCAGGGAGACCAAGGCGGAAGGGGCCTCAGTGTTGCAGAGACTCAATTTCTGTGACTCCATGGAAGGAAAACATTCCCACAGGGCTGTCCTTCAGATAAGTGATAGGCTACTTTGATGGTACCATCACTGGAAATGCATGAGTAGGCCAGGTAATCACTGGGTAGGAACCTTGAAGGCAGCAGAAAGAGTACAAACCTTAGAGCTGAGTTCAAACCATGCTCCCACTAGCTCCCACTTAGTCTCAGACAAACAATTTCTCTAAGTCCCAGTTTCCTCACTGTAAAGTATTCAGATAGCTGAGTTGGAGACAGAGAGCAAAGAAATTTCCTAGACCACCAGCCACCTCACAGGGACTCCTGAAACCTAGTACCCTAGTGGGAGCCAACTATGGGTCAAGATGCCTCAGTGAGGCTCCTTGCTCTCCTCTCCTACCTTGACATTTTTGAAGATGCCTGCTCAGGCTGCCAGGATAATGCACCTCCCCTGGTTTGTTCATGCAACTGGAGAGGAGCCTGAGGAGAGAGGCCCAGGGTCTACTCCCATTCCTGCCCATTCCTTCCTGTGCAGCCTCAGAGATGCCTCCGCCCCGCTCGGAGCGCTCATTTCTTCATCCCGTGTCCTAGACAACCTGGCTCCAGAATCAGGGCTCTTAACCACTGTGCCCTACCTCCAATCCCAAGTGGGAGCAATTCCTCTTCACGGCCTGTATGATAACCTTGTATCTGCAAGGCCTTGCCCTGCCTAGGTTCCTGGCCATCCTAGCCTGAGTCAGGCCCAAACCGCACCACCTGCTACATGAACTGATGTCACGGGTCTAGGCCGGTCCAGAGATTCCCTGGCTGCTGAGGGCCTTTTTGCAGCCACAGAATTTGGCTCCCCACCCCCCATCCTTAGTCATGGGCATGCCTTTCTCAGAGGGCTCTGCTTGATCTTCTCTTGTCCACTTCCTCCCACAAAGCTGGGGCCATTCAGACTTGGGGGATTGGAGGCAATAAAATAGGAAATCTGAGGCCAAAGAAGAGAAAATCTTAGAACGTGATCCTGTGACCAGAGGAAGGGAGTTGCCGTTGGAGCCCCACGTGGGGAGGGAAGAGAAGGGGAGATGGCAGCATTTGGCAGCAAGTCTGGAGACGTGACATTTGAGATTCGAAGAGCTAGCTCCCTACACCTGCCACTGATTCCCAGGACTTTGAAGGAGAAGCGAAAAGGAGCCTCACCCTGGATAGGTGGGTGGCCAGGGCAGACCCCACCTAGGATGGAGGTGGCGAGTGCCCAGGCTTCCCAGACCCAGGGGCCAGAACACCTGGTGAGGGAGCCTGTGAGAGGCTCTGATGGGAAGGTCAAGGTCGCTGGGGAGGAGGGCAGTGAGGCTCGAAAAGGTGAAATTCCAGCCCTGGGTGGTGTGGCTCAGTGGATTGAGCACAAGCCTGTGGACCAAAAGATCACCAGTTCAGTTCCCAGTTGGGGCACATGTCTGGGTTGCAGTTCAGTCCCCGGTGGGGGCCACGTGAGAGGCAACCAGTCGATGTATCTCTCGTGCA
Source organism: Micronycteris hirsuta (assembly GCA_004026765.1). Taxonomy (NCBI): domain Eukaryota; kingdom Metazoa; phylum Chordata; class Mammalia; order Chiroptera; family Phyllostomidae; genus Micronycteris; species Micronycteris hirsuta. The sequence goes on along the minus strand of PVJI01001981.1, from coordinate 105,655 downwards.
TCAGTGTTTCTCTCCCTCTCTTTCTCCATCCCTTCCTGTCTCTCTGAAATAAATAAATCAAATCTTTTTAAAAAGAAGTAAAAAGAAAGAAAAGGTGAAATTCTGACCACTGCCACCAAGGGTCCCTTTGAGAAATGAAAGAAAACAGCTGCAAAAAGAGCCAGTGTGGACACACAGGGAGCTGGGTGCCCTGACAAGGGCTGCATGGAAATGCACTTTAGGGATTTTCCCTGCAGGCTTCCCTGCGCGCATAGGGTATGTACAAGGTCTCACTGCAGCTGGCTTGGCAATGTCAAAAGGTTGGAAAGGATATAAAATGTCTATCAATGGGGGCTGGTTAAAAAATGGCACCTCTACATAAGGAGATAGCATGCTGTGTAAAATAAAGTAAAGATGGTCTTTATGTATTTATCTGGAAAGAGCTCCAACACATATTGTTGAGTAAAAAAATCAAGATATATAACACTGTAAATATTATAGTTCCAATTGTATGTGGGTTTTTAAAGGAGAAAACAATGTATATTTGTTTTGGTTTGTATATGCAACAAAAATAAGAGGATGATTAAAAAACTAATAACTTGTGTATCTATTGGGGTAAATGGGAAACTTGTTATTTAATTATGTACTTTTTAATCCTTACATGAGGATATATTGATGAGAGAGAGAGGGAGAGAAAGAGAGAGAGCGAGGAATCGACTGGTTGCCTCCCACATGCCCTGATGGGGGATTGAACTGTGGGGACTGAACTCAAAATCTAGGTATGTGCCCTGATCAGGTATAGAACCCACAACCTTTCGGTTTATGGGATGCCACTCCAACCAACTAAGCCACTCAGCCAGGGCAACTTCCTTATACTATTTTTTTCATTCTCACCTGAGGGCTTACTGATTTTAGAGAGAGGGGAAGCAAGGGAGAGAGAGAAAGGGAGAGAAACCTGGTTCTGCTGCCTCTCGTATGTGATGATCCTGAAACTTAGGCATGTGCTCTGACCAGGAATTGAACCCTCGACCTTTCAGTTTATGGGGCACCACTCCAATCAACTGTGCCACATCAGCCAGGGCTACTTCCTTATACTTTTAAAGCCAAGTACATGCATTACCTATTCAACAATTAAATAAATACTTTAAAAGAAACAATGGAATAATTCAAATAAATAAGGCTAAGTATGCAGAACATAGAATAAAAAACATTACTATGTGCCAAACACATTCTATGGATTTCAACCTGAAAAAATGGCTGGTGGCTGTGGTGTTGAAGGAAGGGGCATGACACGCTGACCTGGTGGGTGTGCGTGAGCCTTGGCTTGCTGCCCTTGAGACAGGGAAGTAGGCAAGGCTGCTAGCCAGGACCCCGGATTTTCTACCTTGCACTTCTCTTCTGTTTCTGTTCCTCTGTCTTTGGCTCTTCTGTTGGTCCCACCTAAACTGCTTTGGAAATAGTCAGACTTTCTCAGTCTTCCAGGCTGGACAGGGATTAGGATGGAGGAAAGGGGTTTTCATAGGAACTAGAGCAACAGGCCCTCTGCACCCTTCCTTCAAAAACCAAACCAGAGCTCACCTCCTCCAGGAAGCCTTCCTTATGAAGTCCACAAAGTCCCCAGCCCCTCCACCACTCATGAAGACAATCTGATGCCTAAGGTGGACACTGTGTCTCCCTCAAGCCATGTCCAGGCATCTCTAATTCTGCTCCACCCTCTAAACCCCAAGGCCAGCCTCCAGACAAGAGGTAGCCCAGGCCAAAGCCTGGCATAACCAGCCCTCAGCCAGGCCGCCCAGTGAGGGAATCAGCGGGCAGAGCAGACACAGGCCTTGTTCTAGGATGACCCCCACCAAGCAAGGTAGGATATCCGCACCCACTGTCATGATGGCTTTAGCAGTCACAAAGGCCATTGCACCCAGGCAGAGAGGACAGCTCACATTCTCTGTTTCAGAGAAGCCTGAGGCAGAGGCCCGAACTGGTGAGTGACTAAGGTGACCTAATAGCTCCTTCATGTTATCAGAACTGTGCACACTGTCTTGTCACCCTTATTTGACTCTTCGCAGAGCAGTGTCTGATGCATCTGAGTCCTCAGCTGTGGGTGGAGACACAATCAAGGAGCTTGGACAAAGCCGTGAACTGCTGTGAAGGGCAGAGAAAGGAAAGGCCTTGCCTACGTATCTGACCAGGGACTAGACCTCAGGTTTCCTGACCCCAGTAAAGCATGCTTTCCTCTACTTCCCTTTTACAGGGTAGATCTCCTAGGACCACCCACCCCAACCCTATTCCCAGCCCCTCTACAGACGAAGGCTTCCAAGGGCTTCCAAGAAGAATGTGAGGGAAGGGGGTATGGTGGGGAGGACCGAAGATCTGGGAGGGCTTCCAGTGGGAGGTGATAACTGCAGCCAGTTTTCCTCTCCCACACGAAACATTCGAGTTCCCCACTAGAGCAAGGACCTTCATTCACCAGAAGCCACTCCAGCTCCAAACACCATCCAAATGGGTCCTGGCTTTATTCTACTGATTTCCTGCTTAAATCAGGCACATACAAGGTGGGCAATAGGTGGCGTGTTTGTCTCCACAAAATTGTTGAGGGGAGAGAAAGGGAGGAGGACAGGGGTACAGGGAAAGGAGAGGAACAGAGGAGGCATGGAACAGGGAGGAAGAAGAAAACTGAAAGAAAAAGGAAACCAAAACCTGTCACTTGGCTGGAGAGGCACCTTTCCGGATCCAGACTGTGGGTGCGGGTGGGTGCGGAACATTGGAGTGAGCCGAGGACTCCCACTGGTGCCAGGCGCTCCCCAACCAAGTTTCTACCTCCTCTGGCCTCTCCCTCAGAGAAGAATGACGGCAGTCCGGCGGGCGCGGATCACGTTCTGAATCAGTCACTTTGCAACTTGACCTGATAAAATGGAGCCAATAATTCTGATGCCAATTCTGATTCTTATTCTTATCCAAGAATAAACTGTATTTAATCATGCATCTTTGTAATACATATACCACCAGGTTCAATTTGCTAACATTTCATTAAGGAACTCTGCATCTTCTTTTATATGTGAGAACAGCTAGTTTTTGTTTGTTCAGCCCTCTGTCAGGTATTTTTTTTTTAAGATTTTATTTATTTATTTTTAGAGAGGGGAAGGGAGGGAGAAAGAGAGGAAGAGAAGCATCGATGTGAGTGAGAATCATCAATTGGTTGCCTCTCACACACCCCCAGCCAGGGACCTGGCCTGCAACCCAGGCATGTGCCCTGACCAGGAATCGAATTGGTGACCTTTCGGTTCACAGGCCGGTGCTCAATCCACTGAGCCACACCAGCCAGGGCAAGTAGTGCTACTTTAATCTTGAGATAAGGCAAAAAAAACAGTGTGGATTTTATAAGTAACTGTTATGTCTGGGCCAGCTGTTGACAGTTTCTTCAAAAGAAAAAAGTGGTGGGTGAAATTTACTCATCACATGGCTCAGGGCACACCAAACCCAAAAGATCTGAGACGGAGCAGTAAGGGTCACATTCAAGGTGCAAGTGACTTAGTTTCAGTAAAACAACGTCTTATTTGGCATTGTATTAGTGTTATGAATTTGAATTTTTATTTTGTAGCTGTTTGAATTTAATGTATAAAAAATTCTGTTTTATAATTGCATAAGAGATATACATCTAAGGATTTTATACCTGCCCATACTACATGACATTACAATTTAAAAAATTAAAGTCAATACTAGAGGTCTACAGAATCTTTTCCTTTAAAAGGAGAGACTACTATAGCCTCCTGTATCTTGGAAAATCACCCCCACCCCCACCCCATCCTCTAGGATCGCCCAAAGAGGCACTTCACATGGGCTCACCCCCGACTCAGTCACTGCAGTGGAGAGTTCTCCATGCTGCTTATTGTCCCTTCTGCCTTCAAGGGATGCTCACGGCTCTCAAAGTTGCCTGAAGGAGCCTCTCGGTGTTATGCTTCCAGCATTTCTGCCCAAGATGTCACTTTCCCACGCACTGGATTTCCCACGCGCCAGGGCGGTTTGGCCTCTTTCCAGCAGGCCCTCTAACCAGCTCAGCACCACCCTGGGCCCGCGATCATCCTTCCTGTGCCCCAAGGCCCCCTAAATCAGAAAGCAGCCCCCTCAGCTCACCTCCTCCTGTGAGGACCTTGGAACCATTCCCCTGTCTCCATCTTCTAACCAAAACATTCACCCCTTGTTTCCACAATACCAAGTCCCCTTCCCACCTTCCTAGCAGTTAGCACGCCCTGAACCCGGAAAATGACCTCCCATTCTCCTCTTCCTCAGCCCCCACCCCCAAAGAAGAAAAGACTACAAAAACACAGCTTTAACTCAACCATTTCATTGTCAAAGGGCACACTTAGCTTCTCATGCTAAAATAATCATCTTAATTTCAGATGTGCAAAATTTCCTCCCACATTGACCTTGACTGAAACAAAGAAATAAACCAAGAAAAAGGAAGATACGGAATCCAGGAAGCAGAGCATCCAACACAGAATAGAGATGAAGGGAATTCCAAGGAAAACAGTGAAGGGAAACAGGTCCACATCTGTGCAGCAGACCTGGAGTGGGAGGACGGAGGGCTAGGGGAGAGGTGCCCCCAGGAAAGGAAACACAACCACCAAAAGCAATGATAGATTTCCTGATAAGTTTGACCTCGTGAAAATTAGGGGAGATTTAGCCATGGGTGCAGAGAAAGATAAGCAAAAGAAAAAATACGGCTTTAAACTCCAGGAAAAATAAAATGTTACAACCCTCCATCCAAAGGAACTGTGGTCATGGTACACCAGTAGCTATCAGAGAACAATGTTTATATAGTATTAATATGTAAATGCTAGGCACTAATTTAACTAACATTTGGTGATTTGGGTGGGAATTGCAAGAGAGAGACTTCAGAGGTAAATGATAGAAAGTTAATCATCACTATTTCAAGAGAGGAGTGTAAGCATGGAAAAATGGAAGTACATTCCAAAAGAGACAGGCAGGGATTGGAAGTAGATGTTTCCAGAGAACGCGACAGGGTCCTGGGGCGGGGACAAGGCACCATTAAAACCCTGTCATTGACCTTTGACCTGTTAGATTATTCGCTTGTTTCAATGCAATAAAAACAAAAATTACTTGTTAATAATGTCTTCCTTTTTAGGGCAAGAAAATATTACTTCCACATTGAAATCTTGCTTCTAGATAAAAAGCGCTTAGTGCTTTGTAAAAACAGAGTTGGGGCCAAGCCTTGTTTTGTGTTTTCAACATCTACCCAAGTGTCAAAATTCTTAGGGCACCATGACCTACGAGGGGGCCCCCCAAACGGAATTCGTTTATAAAACATTGTGTATTTAGCCCGGCTGGTGTAGCTCAGTGGATTGAGCGCAGGCTGGGAACCAGAGGGTCCCGGTTCGATTCCCAGTCAGGGCACATGCCTGGGTTGCAGGCCAGGTCCCCAGTGAGGGCCATGTGAGAGGCAACCATACATTGTTCTTTCTCCCTCCCTTCTCCTCTCTCTGAAAATAAATAAAAATCTTAAAAAAAAATTGTGTATTTAGTCTTACATGTTTAAGCTTCGGTCACCTTCAAAGTACTCTCCATTTGCTGCAGTACACCTATTGAGACTTCTTTCCCCACTGCTCAAAACAGTTTTTGAACTCATCAATTTTATGTTTTGGTGCGTCTACCATTTCTTGTTTCTCCTCTTTCACATCAGCAAAATGTTTCCCTTTGAGGACTTTTTTCATCAGGGAAACAAACAAAAAAAAGTTACTTGGGACAAGATCAGGTGAACAGGGAAGGCGGGACATGGTGGTCATGCCATTTTTGGTCAAAAACAGCTGAACACTCAGCAGAGTGTGGGCAGGTGTGCTGGTAAATCACCATCATGAAATGGGCAAATGCACTGAAAGGGTCTTCCCGAAAATTCACTAAAGCTGAACACAGCCTCTCACAGCAATGCCAGTGGTGCAGGGGCACAGACGGGTGCCTACAACACTCACCTAGCGGGGTCAGCCTGTACTACAAGGGGCCAGCCCTCCAGAAGGTAATTCCAGGGCTGTTTTTTTTGGTCCTTCCTTGTATAGGTTTCCAGATAATGAAATCGACAACAGCAACAGTCTCTTATTTGTATGTATATGGGCCTCAGAGCCCAGCACAGGGCCTGGCACACAGTGAGCCCTCCATGCTGTTGAATGAAGGAAAATTAAAGAGGCATTTCAAAACAAAATCTTTCTGACTTTCCCGTTCAGCAGTGACCTCCCTAGTATTTCCATGCAGACACTTCCCACCCCCTTCTCTTTGTTCCAAGATTCTGGGGACAGAGACCTCCAGAGCGGTGGGAAGAATGAAATTCAGAGCTCAAGGAGAGTGAGGAGGCTCCCGGCTTCAGTAGAGTGAGAAGCATCCTCTTCTTCCCTGGAAATTTGTTGGATGTGGAAGCTTATCAAGAGGTGCTTTGAGGCAGGAGAAGAGGCTGTAACACCATTTGAGGCAGAAAAAAATTTGCATTTTGTTCTTTGTGGAGCTGTACTCCTAAGAGAACCAGGTTGAATCTTGGCTACTGGCTGGGCCCCAGAGAGGGGCAATTTTCTCATTGGACCAATGGGGAAATAGCCTCCATCTCCACCCCCACCACGTTTGCCTCTTTTGCCAGTCACTGTGGGCATTGCAAATGAGAATGCATAAGCATGTGCCAAAGTACTGTCAACCCAGTCACTATTCAGTAAGTCAGACACAAGAGACACTAGGGATTCATTCAGTCAGCCAGTCATTCAACAAATCTTAAGTGAAGGGCTGTTATGCATCGGGCAAATGCATTCTGACTCTTGCTCAAAGGGGTTAAATGCATTCTGACTCTTGACCAGGGTGCTTCATGCCAGGCTGTGCAGGCCTACTGCCCCACCTCCAAAGACAGCCTCCCCGCCTGCTCAGATGTCCTGCACCCTTCCCTTCCAGGAACTGTCAGCTTTCCACCCTCACCTGCCTCACCGCCCAGAGCTTTAAACTCTTATCTAAGAGACATGCGTCAGACATGCCCAACATGCAAATCACACTCACCCTGGGCTCAGGGAGCACTGATCCCCTCCCCACCTTTTCCACATCTAATCTAGAGCCTACTAGGCTGGGGGCCCCGGGGCAGAGGAGTTTGGGAAAGCCTTATGCTTAGCATTTGGGTCAGCACCAGAGAGCAGGATAGGATCAAAGGCCCTATCCTCCCTCACACAGCAACCTGAGTGTCCGCTCACTGCTGCCCTGTCCTTGGTGCTGGGGACAGTCGTGAATCAGCTCAGGTCCTTGCTGTCCCAGCTCCCAATTTAAAGACGAGAGGTAGGGCTGATGGGGCAGCGCCTAGCTCCACAAGTGCAGAGGGGTGTGTGTGGCTCTGCAGCCTGGCCCCACTCTCTAAATAGGGAGTTTTACGCCCAGTGCCATTTCTCCAGAACACTGTATACTAATCCCCAGCAAACTTTGTTAATATGCAGAATCTGATGATTCAGTGGGTCTGAAGTGGAGCCTGAGATGGTGCATGTCTAATAAGGTGAAGGTCCGTGGACTGCACTTTGAGTCCAAGGCTACAGAGCACTTCTCTCCTTTCTCTGAGGAGTGACTGGTAACGTCTCTTCCCCTTTGGTCCCTGACCACCACAAGGCAGGGATCTTGCCCATTTGCTTAGGGATGCATTTACTCCCAAAGCCTAGCACATTCAATAAGTAGTTGTAGGAGTGGCCACTGCTCCCTCACGCATGGAAGCTGGAAGTAACCACACACAGCCAAAAAAACCCACTGGCCGTCCACACACACAGTTCATCTCCCCCAGCCTCTGGGGGGCCGCAGGTGGTGGCACTTACTGGGCCTGGTAGGTGCGCAGCTACGGTTCCTCCCGTCCTAACCTTACTTCCCGAGCCTGATGACCCACAAGAGGCTCACCCACTCTCTCCCCAGACCACCCCCCACCAGGCACCAGCCAGCACACCGAGCCCAGACAAACTTTTCTTTCTTTTTAATCATACCAGCTTTAATTAAAGAATAATAATAATAACCTAATGAGTCCATCTTAAATCTTCCAGATAGTGGGTAGCCTACTAACTCCTTTCCGTCAGGAGCCCCTGGTGCTGCTCGTCTCAGAGCCAGCCTCGGGCCTGAAACCACGTGGCCAGGTGTCTGTGCAGAGGGCAGCGCTCTCCCAGTAAGGAACGCAGGACAGGCGGGTCAGCGGGGTTGGGGATAAACTTGTGGGAAATGAAGGGAAGAGAGCAAGGGAGTCGTGAACCCAGGAGTTTGACCTCTAATGTAGTATAAAAACTGGAGGGAATGTTTGAACAAGGAGCCAGTCCGGGAGGCAGCTCGAGAGGGAAGGAAGGCCTGGGTTCTGAAGGCTTGGAATTCACCGAGAAACCTGCGATGGAGGCGCATGGGTGGTGATGCCGCTCAGGGACCTGGCACCCACGACCGCGCGGGGCGGGGCGAGGCCGGGGGCCGGGCGCGCTTAGGTGGGGCTCACAGTGGAAGAAGAAATGAGGGGCTCACATACTGGGGGGATGTGAGTGAGAGGCAGTCAGTCCGATGGCAAGATGGTAGGATTCTCCCCATAGATGGGATACAGAGAAAGAGGTAACAGGTGTGCTCAGTCCAAGAGGCAAAGATGGGGAGCTCAGAGGTGGGCCCAAGCCAAGAGGAGAAGCGGGGCGCTCCCAGGCAGCACCCCAGTCCTGGGGTGAGAGGCCCCCCAGGTGGCCCCAGCCAGTGGGGAAGGGCTCACAAGTAGCGCTCCAGTCCGGGCGTGTAGCCGGGCTGCTTCAGGTAGGCCTCCCCGGGGCCGAGCGGGCCGAGCGCGCCCGGCGGCACCCCCAAGGCCAGCAGCGGCTCGGCGGGAAGCGGGCCGGGCGCGCACGGGGGCAGCCCCAGGCGGTCGGGGGGCGGCTCGTAGAGCGGCGGGAAGGCGGCGTCGAGCGCGGCGCAGCAGGGCGGCTCGGGGGCTCCCAGCCCCGCCGGCTCGGGCGGCAGGCCCACCAGGCTGTCGACGCCGAAGAGGCGCGCGGGCGGCGCGGGCCCGGGGGCGGCCGGGGGCGGCGCGAGCGGCCCGGGGCCGGGCGGGAAGGGCGCGTGGGGGCCGCGCGGCGGGCCGGCGGCGGGGCCCGGGGGCGCGGGCGGCTCCGCGCGCTTGAAGCGCTGGCGGCGCCGCAGGAAGCTGCCGTTGTCGAACATGCCGGCGGCCGCCGGGTCCAGCGTCCAGTAGTTGCCTTTGCCCGGGTTGCCCGGCTCGCGCGGCACCTTGACGAAGCAGTCGTTGAGCGTGAGGTTGTGGCGGATGCTGTTCTGCCACTTGCGCGGGCCGTCGCGGTAGAAGGCGAAGCGCTCGGTGATGAAGCGGTAGATGGCGGCCAGCGTCAGGCGGCGGCCCGGGGCGTGCGCCAGGGCCATGGCGATGAGCGCGATGTACGAGTAGGGCGGCTTCCCGCGCTGCGGGGGCCGCCGCCGCCGCCGCCCCGGGCCGGGCTCCGGCTCCCCGCGGCCCGCGGCCCCCTCCTCGGGCCCCAGCCCGGGCTCGGCTGCGGCGAGCGGCGACGGCGGCGGCCCCGACGGCGCGACCGAGGGCAGCGCCGGGAAGCCCGCGAAGGCGGCGGGGGACTCCATCTCGCCGCGCCCGGTCCTCGCGAGGGGCAGCCCCTGCCGGCGCCGCGCAGCTCGGAGGGAGCAGGGGCCGCAGGCCCGCCTTATATGGACGCAGCTCCCCTCCCCCGCCGCCTGACCAGAAGTCTGGGCAGTCCCCCCGGCCCCGCGTCTCCCTCCCTACTCTGCTTTCCCCGTCCGCGGGCCGGGCTCCCCGTCCCTGTCCTGCGTTTTGCCCCTCCTTCGGCTTCCTCCCGTTGGGTCAGTCTCTCCCAGACCCGGCCTCATCCCTTCCCCACGTCCCGCGGATCAGTCCCTGGCCCTGGCCACTCATCAGTTCCCCCGAATTCATCAGCCCCCTTTCCTTTCCCATCATCTCCCCAAACCTCCTCCCTTTCTGAGTCAATGCCAATCACAAAGCCACCCATTCAGCCCACTCTCTGGGCCCCTCCCCGTTACGCTTTTTCCAGTTGAAACCTGCCCCCTCCGTCCTTCTGGCCTCCTCCCTGTCCTCCAGCCCCCGCTGGGGCAGAGACGAGAGCCCCCCAAGTCGCCTCGCCAGCCTTCAGCGTCCGAAGGCAGTGCTGGCCGGGGCAGCGTGAGGCCCCCGCGCACGTTCGGCAACGGAGAAGGGTAGAGCGGGAGGAGAAGGGCAGAACCGAGAAGCTGGCTTTGTCTCAGGGGAGGGCCAACCCCGCTCTCTCCCGTCTCCCGTACAACCCTGTCCCCATCCAGGACATTTGTGAGTGTCCTTTGAAAAGTGGCAGAAGATTGACTGCTTTAAATTAAGAGTCCCGAAAATCCTTAACTTGGAGTTGCCTTTCTGGCTGCCTCTTCTCCGTGTCTCTTCCGTTCTAGAAAAAGGGTTCCCTTGCTCACACACACACAGTTTGCACACTGGGAAGTTGCACAGAACACAGGCCTGCACAGCCCAAAGTTCCAGCTGGTCAGAGAAAGACCCCCAAATGCTTCACAGACCGGAGGTCTGAGAGCGCTGCTTGCTGGCCCAGAAATGCTGCACTCAATCTCAGTGGGGCTAGAGGGCAGGGAGTCTTAGAAGTTTTTATGAAAAACTCACTCTGGGAAGTGCTAGCCACCACTACTGTCCTTATTTCAGGAAAGCCCTCTAAAGTGACAGGAGAGACAGCCCTGGCTTGGAGGAAACCAAAGGCTAAAGGCGGATGAAACCTCTTGTCTTAAAGAGGTTTTTGTCTTGGGTACAGGCAAGATCAAGGGAGCAGGGCTGGGGGTAGGACAGCCAAGTGGCATTCCCAAGGCAAATGTAAGGGGGCACTCACTCTCAGGGTGGTGTGAGTGCCAGGTCAGTGCTTGAGAGCCAGCCTCCTTAAATTTGGACCCCTTAGTTCTGGCCCCCTGGGTGTAGTGGGCCTGTGGTCTAGGGCTTCAGTATCCACCCTTGAGGTTCAAGGGCCGCCCTCTCTCAGCTCCAGTCTCAGCTGATAATATAACAGCCATCATTACGGAGCAGTTTGTACGTGGTAAACGCGTTACACCCATGATCCCACTTTAGTGTGCATACCTTGGGCAGTGGGCACTGTTACCCCTGAGAGGTTGAGTGACTCACCTGTCCTCACACAGCCAGTAGCAGAGCTGGAAGGAACCGCAGAGCTCAGAGCCCCAGCACCATGGCTCTTCCAAAAACATCATATTTTAAATCTGAGGCTGTAGAAATGATTTACTATAGAGTTCTTCTGGCCCTTACAACTTTAGTTGCAAAGTTGATGCCTAGCCTCTGTCCTGACCTGCAGGTCGGTATATTCCAAGTGTCCACTGCACAGCACTCTCAACCTCGCATAACCCCCAACCTCAGCCTGCTCTCCTCCCTGCATCCAGATCTCAGCACCGGGACCCCTTGCCCCACATCGCCCAGATCAGAAATACGGTCATCATCTTGGGCTCCCCCCTCCCCCATCACTGCCATACACAAGCAATCTGCAAGTCCTATCAACCACGTGGATTCCAAATCCATCCACCCTTCAGTTCTCCTGCCTCAGCTTAGCCCACATCATGCCTCGAGCACTTCTGTGCCAGTCCTTTTGCCAGTGCTCGGGGAAGACAGAGATGAAGATGCAGCCTGGTGGAGAGAGGGACACAGAAAATTATGGCTATGAGACAGGTGGGTGGAGGAGGTAGAGGGGGCTGTGGAAGCACAGAGGAAGGAGACGGCACTCGGAGATCTAAAGACAGTCCCCCATCCCACAACTGTGAAGAGTCAGCTGGCTCCTACATGAACAGGTCCCACCCCACACCCTACCCACCCTGCATACTGCTGCCTGAGGACAGGTCGTCGGAACACGAGGCAGCGCTATCACAACAAACAGCTCGCCAAAGAAGGCAAGACAAGTATCTGCAGCAATGGGATGCTGCTCCCAGAGCTGAGTGACCTGGGACCAGTTGCTCATCTGAGCCTCAGTTTCCTCACCTGCCAAATGGGGACAATAGTGAACCCTCAGCATTGTTATGAGATTTAAATGAGATCATGTATGAAAGGGCCTGGCCCACACTGCACTTAGTAGTAGGAAATCCAGAATTAAACCAGGGGAGGGAGGAGAGAGGCAGAGCCAGAGAAGTGATTTCAGAGCCTACATGTTGTCACATGGACGCAGCTGCAGCTGGATGCAGGCACAGAACAGGAGCTGCCATCTTTCCCACCTTCCCCAAGGCTGAAGTCCCCTCCAGAGCGCCCTACCGCAGCCTCTGTCTCACACCTCCAAATGAGGAGTGGAGGGACAACGGCTCTTATTATCTCCATGTCAGACTGCAATTTTCTTGTACTCTTAATTTTCTGTTTCGTGTGCAAAGCCTGGAACATAGTATATGTTCAATAAATGATACTGAGTGTGCATTTGGCGATGCTAATCTGGGGTGGGTGGAGGCAGGGAGCTGGGCCAAAGGGGTGAGAACCCAGACTTTATCAGTTCTCTGTGCCTGCCTGGCCCCTTCCAATGGGTCTGCTTCCCAGAGCTGAGCAGGCCAGTGTCAGGGGTAGCCCAAGGGCTAATCCGTGTTTTCAGCGTGGCTGGGCTCTCTTTTCATAGGCCCTGGGCCGGATGGGATGTGGCTGAGCATCCGGGCATAAGACGACCAGTGAAGGCAGCCCCTTTCTCATGGGCCTGAATTCCAGGCGGCCCAGTGTCTGAGTGGAGCCCCTGGGGCAGGAGGAACACAGAGGCTGGACTGGGCAGTCCTTTGTCTGACCATGCTGGGTGGATATTCGGACTGGCAGGAGGGATTAATGGCCAGGGATTGGCCCTGGGGCTGGCCTTCCCACTGCCCTTTGGAGGCCAAAGGCCCAGGTCAGGGCACACAGCACTGATGGCTCCATAGATAGGGTTGGAAATTCCCACCCTGTGCAAAGCATTATCCCCCAAGGCTCCCTGCCCCCAACCCCACCTCAACAGAGGCACCACAGCCAAGATGCACATCACAGCAAGGAGCAGAGGGCAGGGGCCAGAGCTTCTCAGTCACTTTGCCAGGGAGGGGTGCTTAGTCTGAAAGTTGGTTCTGCTCCTTACCCTGAAATTTGTAGCCCCTCCAGAGCTCTGGGGAGAAAGAGCTATGTTAATCCAATGAGGGTCCAAGGGGCCAGACTGAGATGCTGCCAGACCCCTTAAGGCTTTCTGGAATATTCCTCAAACACCTCTAGTTTGACACTGCTCCATAGTTATTTATTCCTAAAGTCCTCCATCACATTGTCCACTTATCTCATAGCCCAAAGGCTACAGAAAGGGCTCAGGAAGGAAATGGAACCAATGCTGGTTGCATTGGTTTGGGCTCAAGGGCTCAAGGAAATCTCAGAGACACCCCCACCCCAGCTCTGCTACCCAGGGACTCTGAGGGCGGCTGCAGGACCCCTCCCTCTTACCCCCACAACTGAGCTGCCCCAGATACTGCCGCTTCCTCAGAAGCATGGGGTAGACAGTTCCAAACAGGCTGGAGGGCACTCTGGCATGGCCTTTCCTAGCCAGGCGGCTCCTGAATGAGGGACAGCAACAGCAGCCCCAGCCTCATCTGAAGGGCCTGACTCCTGCAGAGGGCATGCCCTCTGGGCCAAGGCGCCGAGCCACGCTCAGACAGAAGACAAGGGTAGGCCTGACTCTGGGGAGAGCATCAGGGAGCAACCCAGAAGGATAGTCCTCCTTGGGACTCTTCATTCCTGAAGAGCTTCCATTCAGCAAATCCTAAATGTCTGTGTCCAGGCCACTCTGGGTGTGGGTCAGTGATGAGTCAGACTATTCTCTGCCTTCACCATACTAAGGAGGGGACAGCCACGTAGTCACTCCCCATACACAGTGGTCAGTGTGTAACATGGGCAGAGAAGGAACTTGCAGAAGAACTTGCTCAGAAGAGAGACCTCACCCAGCCTAGTAAAATCAGGAAGGCTTCTTGGAAGAGTAAAGCTCCAGCTGGCCAGGTGGGGCAGATGCCAGGCTGCGTTAGAGGCTCCTTCTCTGTGCTCCTATCACATCTCTGTCCCTGCACCTACCTTATTGATTCTGTGTGTGTCTGTCTCCTGCACTAGACTCAGGCATATATCTCACTTAGTATAGTACCTGACGCAAGTTGATGGCCAATAAATATGTATCAGATGACTGGAAGGACCATTGGATACCAGGACAAGAAAACTGTGAGGGCAAAGTTCTGAAGGCAAGAGAGGATATGGTCCGTTCTGGGAAGTATAAGACTTTCAGTGGTTTTTCCATTAAGGATGAGCTGCTAATATGTGTCAAGTTCTTAGGACACTGCCAGGCACGCATCAATAGCATGGGAGTGTAGGCTGTTGTTGTTGTTACAGTTATTCTTCACCGGGTCCAATGTTGAGGGTCGAGGAACCTAGACAAAGAAGAGAGATGGGGCCGGCTTGTAGATGACTTTATTTGCTAGCCTGAGGAGCTCAGATCTTTCTGAAAACAACAGGGAGCCTTTGCAATTCTTCAGCAAGGGAATGATACAATTACACCCATTGTTGACATCAGTGTGGCAGCAGATAGGCTAGAGAGGGAGGAGGCTGGAGGCTGAGCGAGCAGAAGGGAGGCGGAGGTCATGATGAGGTGTGGACCGAGGCTCTGCTTCTGGGGGCCACACCAGACCCTTTGGTCACATTCACTCCAGACCAGAGCAGAGAGCACAGCTCCCACCGTCCATCTCACAGAACGGCTTAAACATCGACTTTGTCACAAGTCCAGGAACTGGCCATCATTTTCTACTCCTCTCTCTCTCTCCAACTACCTCCAGTCACCGAGACCTGTGTGTTCTCAGAAGTTTCTCTCAAGTCCATTCTCTTTTCTTGTCCCCTGTCTCGGTCCTTGTTCCGGCCAATATTTGTACTCACCCTGCCAACTGTAGCTGCCTCCTGGTTGAACCCACTGCCCCCTCCCCACCTCTGATTTCTTCTCTGCTCGGCAGCTGGAATGATGTTAGGTCCACTTAAACACCTTTAGTGACTCCCCATTATCTCAGGAGTCAGACCGAGTCATTAACACGGCTGGCCAGCGCCACACGACCTGACCTGCAGCCCCTACTGCCTCATTTATCACCACCCCCCTGTGCCCAGTTCCCCTGAAACACACACACGGTCCATGTGGAGCTGCTTTTAGCCAAAGGCCAGGTCCTCTCCCTCTCCAAGCCTTTGCTAACCCAAATCAGCACAACCTCTTTGCCAGCTCTACATACAAATACAGTCTCATTTATTTTCCCTACCAGCCCCTTGATTTCCTAAGATCTCGTAACAAGAAATCCATCTGTCCCTCTGAAAGACTGCACCTCCAGAATGTCAGACAAAAAACAAGCAAGTGAACAAAAACCCTGAGAGTTTTCCATCCAAATGCAGAGAAGGAACTCACCGCTTCTCCCACCTGACCGTCTGCCAGGAGCTCCAGTCTTCCACGACCTGCTTGGTGTACCTGTCCCTTGTCCTTTGAGAACCGCTCACAGAAATAACTACTCTATTCTTTGAAAAACATTTCCCACTTTCTCCTTCCCCAGACAAAAGGCCTTCTGGCCTCTGGCCCAATCGTACCCAGAGAGACTTCAACACATGCTCTGGTTTGCCTTCCTCTGTGCCCAGTTCACCCTTAGACCCTGAGCCAGTCTGCAGAGCTGCATACTTCTGAGCATTTGTTGAGTGACTAAGGGACTACCTTGCTGAATGAATGAATAAATAAATTAATTAATTAATTAATGAACCAGCTAACAAATGCCCACATGTGTCTGGAAAGACAAAAGGACCCTGTGCCTGATGTCCAGCTAGGCATCTGCCTCATGCCCTCACTGTCTGTCTGTTCGGCTGCATGGCCCAGGGCCGAGCCCCCCCACGCAACCCTTGCCCTAGCAGGGCTCACACTCGGCTCAGGTTCAGACTCAGACAATGTTGGCTTAGCCTTGAGGGTGTGATTCCAGCCGCTCCTGCACCACACACTGGCCTCTGCAGCATGGTCCATGTCATTTCGGGCTGTCAGCATGCTGCATTCTGCCATCTACCTCTGCCTGCACGCTACGCAATCTCAGGGCTCTCGGACCGCCCTGCTTTTCATTTCCAGGGAGGCCAAGGGGAAAGTGCTGTTAGCCAGGCCGGCTGAGCCGAGAGAGCCCAGGCTGGAGGAGAGTGCATTGGATTCCACTGCTCATTTGCTGTGTGATCTTGAGCAAGTTGTGCAGCTCCTGTGGCCCGTGTTAGACACATCAGCCCCTAGTGTCTGAAGACCCCCGAGATGATCCAGGCCAGTGAATCCCAGCGGCCAGGCCCCTTAGCAAAAGCTGGGCATCTGGAAACCATGCGCCACCAGGGCTGTCTGTGAAGAGGATGCACGATGTGTCTCACACACGCAAGGGTGGATGTCTTTCAAATGGCTGTTGGTGCTGCTGTGACTGGTAAGTGGCCACATGTGAAAGCTTTGCAGACCTTCTTGTTTTTAACCCATTAGTGGGTACCAAAAGCCCCAACTACTATCACACAGAGTAGCTGAGAGGTATTTTTAATCTTGTTCTTCAACTACTGCTTTAGTTTAATACAACTTCTTACAGTTTTGGATATTGAGGCCCAGAAAGGGAAGTGATTTACCTAAAGTCCCCAAGCAAGTCAGTGCAAAACCAGAAGTGCAGTGTATGGCACTGTCTCCCCAGCCTCCTTTTCTCTGCATTTATTCCGCAGTATTGCTAAGCACCTGCTTTGTGGCAGACTCTCGGTCCTAGTCTCAGAGGCTGATGGGTGCCTGGGAGGGTGCAGGTATTATGTAGGCAGAGGCGACGCTGAACAAAGCCTTTATCCTAACTGCTAAAAGTAGCCACGGAAGGACTGGAATCAGGAAGTGATGTGATAGAATTCCTGTTGTATAATAACCACTACATTTGCAATGTGCACTGATTTATCAGTCAGGCTGTTTTTGGCTTCAAGTAACAGAAAACCTCAACTCAAAGTGAGTTAGGATGCAGGGAAATGTATTTTCTCCCTAACGAGTTCAGAGGTAGGATGAGGTTAGGCTTCTGGCTTCCTTTTCCAGTGACTCTCCTGGCTGTGCTATCCCTTATGAGTTGGCTTCATCTTCAGGCTGGCGACAAGATACTTACAGCACCCAGAATGAAAATACAAATCCCCAAGTTCCAGGTATCCAGAAGACAGGTGTCTTGCTCTATGCCTAAATTTGTTAGGAGAGAAAAACTCCTCTTCCCCAGAGTCTCCTCAGCTCTCATAGGCCAGAATGGGATCACTTCCCCCATTCCTAAACCAATCACTGGCAAGGAGTAAAAGTATTACAGGTTTGACCAGGACTAATCAGAACCTACTTACTCCAGGAACTGGTGGTGGGTCACTTTCCCATCACGCAGGTTGCTGTGTGGAAGAGACTGGATACTGGAGAAAACGGCTCCCTTTAGAAAGGAAGAAAAGGACCCTCAGCAATGTCTGCTACAAAGAGAGGAGGGAGGAGGCTGGCAGCCCAGACTGCAGGTGACTAAACAGGGCAGCTTCTGTAGAGCACCCAGGTCTGCTTTGTATAAACCACTCAGAGGTATCTGCCTCCTCTCTGGGCTCTCAGTTCCTTGACTTCAAGGCCTGGGGCTCATCACTTGTGGGTCCAGGCACAGGAGTCCCTGAAGAAGTAGAGGAGCAGTTAGAAAAGACAGGGTATTTCTGTAGTGGGAAGCACGGGCTCCCATTGGGAAGTTCCTCAAGCAGGGGCCAGGGAATGACACGCTGTGAAAAGTCATCTGGCCGGGTGACCTGGGCAATCGTCTTGACCAACTCTAGCCTCAGGTTCCCCGCTGGAGAACGGAGAGAGGATGTTTTTGTTCTTCCGGAACAGTCGCCTCCACAAAATGTTCAATTTATGTTCTGTCCCCTTGGATGGGTCTCAGGGTGGGGGACGATGGGGAGGGGTTAAGAAGAGAGAGACTCAGACAGGTTGCAAGGCAAGAGCTGGGGTGCTGGAGCCGGCTCCAACCAGCTTGTGAGATCAAGTGCTTCTCCTCCCAACTCTGCTTTCTGAGACATGTTTTGGTAATTCGAAAATGGCCGTAGTGGGAGTTTTCGCACCACAGAAATTGAAAAACACTACAAATCCGAACCTAACCCTCTCCACCCCAGAGATCCAGCTGTTAAATATTCACCAGCCCACCACTTGTCGAGAGTCCAATGATTAAAATAATTAAGCTCAGGCAAGACCAAGACTCGCCCCTGTGGCCGCGGGAGGCTCCGCGGAGGAACGGCCCGGAGGGAGGAGCAGCGGGCGTGTCCTGTCCTCGCTCTCTGGGACCCCGCAGCCCCACGCTGGCTCGTGGGCGCCGTGTCTAACACACTGGCTCTGGGAGGCCTTTGCATTCTGAGTCCGAATACAGTCATGTCTCACTCAGAGGGATACGTTCTGAGAAATGAGTCCTTAGGCACTTTTGTCGTTGTGGGGACATCCCAGAGTGCACTTCTGCAAACCTAGATTGAATAGCCTGCTGCACACGAGGCTGTAACGGTGTAGCAGATAGCTCCTAGGCTACAAACCTTTGTAGCCTGCTACTACTGCACTGACTACTGTGTGCAACTTTAATACAACACTGTTGGCATGTCTAACCATATCTAAACATAGAAAAGGCACAGTAAAACACAGTATGAAATATAACAAATGGCACACCTGTATAGGGCACTGACCACGAACGAGCTTATAGGACTGGAAGTCGTCTGGGTGAGTCGTGGAGTGAGCAGTGAGTGAAGGTGAATGTGAAGGCCAAGCACATCACTGTACACTGCTGAGGGTTTTATCAACACTGTCCCACAAGCCCTTCCCCTGCCTCTGACAGGGTCAGAAATGGAACACCGAAGCTGTCAGGCTGCTCCATAAATGGGGATGTGGGCAGGACTGGGTGGAAATAATGAGGAGAGACGGGCTGGGTCCGGCGTAGATCACCACAGTGGTGACTGTCAGGAGGGAGTGAGAGAGGCCTGAGGACCAGTAGGAGTAAGAAGTGGGGGTGGAGAGAAAAGGGACACAGGGGATTGTCGCGCAGTGTGGTTTAGCTGTTACGTGTTGGAACAGCCAGGAGATTAAGGAAAGTTGTTGTATCCATAAAGAAATGAGGGTGTTGAACATGAGGGTGTAGAGCTGATGACTCAATATTTTGACATTGGAAATTTGTTTTTGGCTCCATTGACCCATTGACCCTGTCTGGCACAAAGGGCTTTCTCTGGCATTGAACTGATGGAAGAAATACAATTTATCTGTGCTTTACATCATTGCAACCTGAAAATACTTCTGAAGTACAGAGACAGGCTGGGTCCACAGGACCACAGACAGCTTTAACTGAAGCGGCAGTGGCCCCTACTGCCTGTCACGGTAAGTCCTTGGACCTGTGTCCTTGTACGGGGCCTTCGGTCCTCCGCAAAGAATGTAGGGCAAGGTACTCAGAAGGCCGCCAAGCCAGGTCTGCGAGGGCTGTCGCTCCCTCTGACTGTGGAGCGCCCGGGGCCAGGCTCCGCTGCGCCGAAACCTGTCAGTGACTGACTGACTGGGACGTAGTGCTGCTCGCAAAGGGGAGGTGCGGTGAGAGAGAGGGACCTGTCGCCATGCCCCGCAGGCACTGCTCCCGCCAGAGAACAAAACTCCTCCTGAACCACCTACCCTCCCGTTTCTTACAGGACATTCAGCTTCGTTGCAATGTTATGGGGCCACTGTCGTAGATGCGGTCTGTCGTTAACTGAAACGTTGTTACGTAGCATGCGACTACAGTTCACACCATTTGATTCAGTAATTCCCGTGCTAGGAATTCGTCTTGCGGGGTGTGCTCAGTGATGCATGTTCAAGGATGGTCACCACTGTGCTATTTACAACAGGGGAAACGTGGAACCAAAGGTCCCATAGTGAGGTTGGGTCCATTCCTTTGAAACAATAGGCAAACACTGAAAGAAATTTTTTGAGGAATTTTTTTTTCTTTTGGAATTTTTAATGACATGAGAAAATGTTCATGTTAAAACGTTAAATATAACCTACATAAAACTGAAAAAAAAAACGTTAAATATAAAAAATGGTATAAAATTATACAGATGATTTATATATTATATAATTTTAAAAATTATATATTATTATGATATAACATTAAATAAGTTATATATTTTAATAATTTTTACATAAATCATACAATATTAATATTATTATATTATAATTTTAAATATATTTTCATATATTTTATATATATAAAAAATGAGAAGAAAATCACCAAAATATCAATAGCTTTTCTCCCTAGGGCATGGATTTGGGGTGATTTTTCTTTTTTCTTATTTATTTTATAATTTATTAAAAGATTTTATTTCTTTATCTCTAGAGAGAGGGGAAGGCAGGGAGAAAGAGAGGGAGAGAAGCATCAGTGTGTGAGAGAAACACGGACCGACTGCCTCCCACACATTCCCCGATCAGGGGCTGAACCTGAAACCCAGGCACATGCCCCAACCAGGAATCGAACCAGTGACCTCCCACCCTGCAGGACGACACCCAGCCACCTGAGCCACACCAGTCAGAGCTTTTTCTTTTTTTTTTTTAGGAATTAAAACTGAACATTATTCACCGAGATGTGTTCTTGAGACATATGCACTTTGCTGTATACATCTGTGTTAACACTTCAATAAAAAGTTTTAACATTTTATACATATTTAATACACCATAAACCAATAACAATGATTGCCTTGGTAGAAGAAAACAGTGTGGCTATGGAACAAGAGTGAGAGGGAGACTTTAACTTTGTACCATTTGCAACTTTTGAACTTGGAATCATGTGAGTGTGTCACCTATTCAAAGATGGGTTGATTAAACTGTAAAAAATAGACAATTAGAATACATAGCTCTTTAATCAGAGGGGGGAAGCGCTAACTTCAGAAACTATCCCAAATTTGCAGATGAGAGAATGGAGCTTCCTAGAGGTGGAGGAAGCTGCCCAGAGCCACCCAGCCAGAAGACCGTCCCAAGCTCGGGCACTCGTCCAGTCCCTGAGCGTGTCTGGGGCTTTGTTTGAGTTTGCAGATTACTGCTTCCCTACAGACTCCTTATCACTTGATAGATACAGAAACGGAAAACGCTCAAGTTTAGAGCCCACCTCCCTCACCCCCAAGTCACCTAAAACACTGGCTTCCTGCCCACCACCCTTCTCTGAACAGTCAGTGAAGGCAAAGCTCCGGAGATGGCCCAGAGGGAGCGATCACTTACCCCAAGACCCCGAGCTGACCACAGATCTCCCAAAGGATGAGGATCCAAGGAAGAGTCCAGAACTCTTCAGGCGGGAAAAGGGAAGCGCTCTCCCAGAGGCAGGACGCAGCATCTGGAACAGTTTAGCCTTCAGGGCAGGCGTGCAGTCATTAGTAGGGCTTTGGCATGTTTGGGGGCAATAACTGCATAGTTTCTCCAGGGTGCATTGTGAACTGCCTTTGCTCACAATGTAATGAGTATGTTTTCTGTGAGGGGGGGAAATTTATGCTCATCCCAGGCCTGCCTGGGCTGCTTTTCTGCCGTCTGCTTGGTGTTAGACTCCCTGCCTTCCTATTTTTAGATGGGTCCAACAGACTTAGGACCAGCTGCTGGATGCGACTGTGAGCACGGCTCACCGAGGACCAGTGCGGCAGCCTACTGAGGGAAGAATCAGTCCTGCCAGTGCTTTACTGTGGTCAAGAGTCACTTCTTTTCATCCCTGTTCAAAGACTCCACCCTGGGGACTTTCCAAGCTTAAAAAATGGAGCGCTTTGTTTTTTGTGTGTTTGTTTTTCTAGAAGTTACATGGGTGGAAAATACAAATAAGTTCATCTCTGGTGTCCCCTCTCCTCTGGCTCCAGGCTTCCTCTTTCTCTCATTCTCCTTTGGGCCCTTACAAAGGTAAATTCTTCTGCTGGAAATGCTGTTCCTCCACTCTGCACACCCACCTCGATCTGAAAAACTCAGCTCGGGCGACCTCCTCCAGGAAGCCCTCCAAACAAGGATACATCTCTGATTTCCTCACAGCTCCTGTGCTTCCCTCATTCACAGCCATTTGCCACACTCAGTACTGAATGCTTACTTAGTTCCCAGCCCTACCTAACTCTGTGAGTCTTGAGACATGGGAATGTGAATTATTTCTTCAGCAGAAGTCCCAGTGTCCAAGCTAGGGCCAGGAACGCAATAGATACCTAATGGCTGCTGACTAACTAATTGATTGAATGACTAAATTGATGACAATAGTAATAAAGCATCAGAGATGAAGGGGGCAGGTTGCAGAGGTTAGTGAGGAAAAGAAGAAGGTATTATCAGGAATATTTGGCTGCAAATGACAGAATGCCAACTCTAACTAACTTAAGAAAAATGGCAGAAGATGCTGGCTCATAAATCATGGCAAGGATGAAACTGGGTTTAGAAATATCTGGAACCAACTTCTGGTCAAGATGGCAGCATTGGTAAACATGGCTCGCCTCCTCACACAACCACATCAAAATTACAACTCAACTATTGGACAACCATCACTCAGAACTGTCAGAAATTGGGTTGAATGGAAGTCTGACAACTATGGAATTAAAGAAACCACATACATCTAAAGGTAGGAGGGGCGGAGACACAGAGTGGGCTGGTCCCACAAACATGTGTGGTGGATAAAAATTTGGGGGGATATCTCCGGAGTGAGGAGTCCCAGCCCCATACTAGCCTCCCCAGCCCAGGGTTCCAGTGCCAGGAATATAAGTCCCCATAACTTCTGGCTGCAAACACCAATGGGGATGGAGTTGGTGGAAGAAACTTCTGGAGTTCCAAGCAGTTTCTCTTAAATAAGCCACACACGGACTTACCCAGACTTACTCCCTCTGAGCTCCAGCACTGGGTAGCAACTTGAAAGGCACCAGTGGCATACAGGAATAAACTGAAGTGTCTGGCATCAGGCAAGAGCTGGGGGACAGTTTTCTCCCAAATAAAAAGACAGGCAGAAGGCATTGTCCCTTTTATGAACCATTCCTGCACAGAACCACAGAGCCAGGAGGCAGATGCCATATCTGAGACTCCATCAACCTGGCTAACACTGTTTGCCCCATCCTGGAGATACCCTAAGACTCTGCCCCACTCAACTTAAGGTCCATTCAAACTGTTAACCATGACTTTTCCACATGAATAGCTGGTCTCGGCTAATACTTTACAACTTCCTAAATCCTCTCAAACAAGCAACAGCCTGCCTCAGTGAGCCTCCAGCCCCCATACCTCTTGCTAACTGGCCCCAGGCCTGGCACTAGCAGCATCCAGCCTAGAGTCACAGCTTAGCTTCGCCTGGGAATCTCCAAGCCCAGCACAAGTAGCAACCATCTCAAATTGATTTATAGCTCAGGCATGGTGGCCCCAGGTACAACACAGGTGGAGGCTGACCTAGGCCTGCACCACCTGGGAAACCCCAGAGCCTGTGCACCCAGTAGACAGCTACAGATCATGTCAGAGTACCACCACCCTGCCCCTGCACAGCTGAACTTCCACGGAGGGTGGAGTTTGGTGGCCAGCTTTGCAGCTGACTGGCCTGGGTAAATCCCTCCTATTGACCTGCCAACATTAATCAAGTTTCAACTACAAGAAGAAGGTATACTCTGCCCACATGAAGGATTCACCTTGAGTACCCAGCTTGGGTGATAGGGGAGGCTGTGCCACTGGACCCTACAGGACACCTACTACATTAGGCCACACTACCAAGACAGGAAGTCATAACAACTCTATATAATACATAGAAACAAACACAGGGAGGCTGCCAAATGAGAAGACAAAGAAATATAGCCCAAGTGAAAGAACAGATCAAAACCCCAGAAAAAGAACTAAACAAAATGGAGATAAGCAGCAGTCTGTCAGATGCAGTTCAAAATACTGGTTATAGGGATGCTCAAGGAACTTACTGAGGACCTCAACAGCATAAAAAAGGTCCAGTCAGAAATCAAGAATTCAAAGCTTAAATAAAGAACAACTTACAGGGAAACAACAGTAAAGTGGATGAAGCAGAGAATCAAATCAATGATTTGGAAAATAAGGAAGCAAAAAATAAACAATCAGAATAACAAGAAGAAAAAGGAATAAAAAATTGAGGGTAGTGTAAGGAGTCTCTGGGACAACTTCAAGTGTTCCAACATTTGCATCTTAGGGGTACCAGAAGGAAAAGAGAAAGAGCAAGAAATTGGAAATCTATCTGAAAAAATAATAGAAAAAAACTTCCCTAACTTGGTGAAGGGAATAGACATGCAAGTCCAAGGAAGTACAGAGAGTCTCAAATAAGATGGATGCAGAGAGGCCCACCCTAAGATACATCATTATTAAAATGCCAAAGGTTAAAGATAAAGAGAGAATCTTAAAAGCAGAAAGAGAAAAGAAGTCACTTACCTACAGGGGAGATCCCATAAGACTGTCAGCTGATTTCTCAAAAGAAACTTTGGAGGTTAGAAGGGACTGGCAAGAAATATTTAAAGTCATGGAAAGTAGGGACCCACAGCAAAGATTGCTCTACCCAGCAATGCTCATTTAGAATGGAAGGGCAGATAAAGAGTTTCCCATACAAAAATAAACTAAAAGAGTTCATCATCACCAAACCATTATTATAAGAAATGTTAAAGGGGTTTATGTAAGAAAAGAAAAAGATAACAACTATGGAAAATACAGTGACAATAAATACATATCTATCAACCATTGAATCCAAAAAACAAACTAAGCAAACAAGAAGAACAGAGACGGAATCATAGATCCGGAGAGTGTTTTAATGGTTGCCAGGCAGGAGCGGGGTTTGGGGAATATGTGAAGAGGTGAGGGGATTAAGAAGTACAGATAGGTAGTTACAGAATAACCGTGGGGGTGTACAGTATAGGAAATGGAGTAACCAAAAAACTTATACGCAAGACCCATGGACATGAACAATGGTGTGGGGATTGCCTGAGGGGGTGGGGGATGCTGGGTAGAGGGGGGCAAAGGAGGAAAAATTGGGACAACTGTAACAGCATAATCAATAAAATATAATTAAAAAAAGAAATATCTGGAACCAAGTACTCATTCATCCTCTTCACATCAGAGTCAGTTCCACAGATCACATTCTCCATGAGGCTGGGGACCTGGCTGTTGGCAGCTTCACACTCCTACCCTTACAGTTCTGTGAATGGAGACAAGAGCTGCAGTTAGAGAAAAAGCTTTAGAGAAGCACTCTGAGGGATGCAGTTTGAACCCATGCTCACCCCTTGACAAATCGCTGTCGGAGGATGGCAGCTCCCGATTAGAGGGGGAACAATTCTTCCCAGTTCATGAGGGTATCACAGCCATGACTCTTGGGGGAAAGCATTGTGAGCTGGGAACCCACCCTAATTTAAATCTACTAAAGTCACTAGCATTTCCTGAGCATCTCCACACCCAACTCATGTTACATATTTTCATGCCCGCTATCCTAGAATGACTCTATGAGGTGGATCTCATTACTCCCATTTTACAGATGAGTAAACTGAGGTTCAAAGAGGGTAATTGCCCCCAAATCCCAGAGAGTTAGGGAGCCCAATAGAATACTTAGTCCCACCCTCTTCTGTGTACAAATGCAGAAACTGCATCCCCAAGAGGGTATGGACTTGCCTGGGGTCACAGAATAGACCAGTAGGATAGTGTGGAACTGGAATTCAAGAGCATTTGGCCACAGGACATTGCATATATGGAAGAGGCAACTTTGGAGTTTCTCCCGATAGCTGAAGAGCTACTTATCCCTTCTCCATCTCATAGATAAAGAAACAGGTACTCCAGCAAGGAGGTGGCTTCCTCCAGGGTGCATGGCTGGAAAGTGGCTTGAACCCAAAGTGGCTTGAACCAAGTGTGAAGATGGCCACCCGCTCATCATGGAGTCCCATTGCCTATAGAGGGTTTGGGGCACCTCTTCCTCCCCAAGCTTCGTGGCCCCAAACCCTCATCACCATACACGTCCCATCCTCTCAAACAGCTCTCCAAGGCTCTGCAGACAGATGGCCCTCACCACACCTGCACTCTCCCTGCAGCCTGTACCACAGCGCAGTTCTCAGCCCTGTGGGGGACTATCTACCTGATGTCTGCCTCTACCCTAAGTTCCATGAGGGTAGGGGTCATATCTTCTTCACTGCTCCATCCCCACTTGCTCATTCACTCAACAAATATTTACTGAGTGCCCACTACATGACAGTCACTAGTAGGTGTTAGGGATACAAAGAGTATACGAATAACACACATTCCTGCCCTTTTGAGCTTACCTCCTAGTGTGGAAAGACAGGCAATAATCAAATCTTACAGTCGTTGAAGGTAATACGTGTGACAAACGGACACAAGTAGGGGAGGATAATAGAGAGGGTTGGGGTACAACTTTATACAGAGAGGTCAGGAAGGGGCCTAGAAGGAAGGGAGGGAACAATCTGGGGACATGTGGGAAGCGCATTCCAGGCAGGGGGAACAGTAAATACAAAGCGCAGAGGCAGGAGGGTCCCTGGCATTTTTCAGGAACAGCAAGGAGGCCAGCGTGCGGGAGCAGAGTGAGAAAAGGGCAGCACAGCGTCACTCAGGATACTGGAGAAGCTCGGCCTTCCCTTTGATTTGGGAGGCCGCTGGAGAGGGATGGGACAGGAACTTCATCTGATTTAGGTTTGAAAAGGACCACTCTGGCTATTGTGGCAAGAATGATGTATCTGACACACATGAGGGAATTAAGAGGTATTTTTGAATGAATGAGTAGAGCAAGAGCGAGAGGGAAGAGAGAAAGGAATCACTATCAAGGGGAGAAGCTGGAGAGGCAAACCCAGATGACACCTCTAACCTTGACACTCAATGATTCTAAGTCCAGTTATAAGGAAGTGAAAGGTAACAGATATCTGATGAGCTGAGTGTGAACCTTTTGGCTGTCTCAGTAAATGTTCCAGAGGTCAGAACACCTCTTGGAGGTCAAGACTGGTTGGCTTCAGAACCTATGAGCTGTGGCTTTCCACAGGCCAGGGAAAGCCAGTGTCCCCTGACCTCTCCTCCTGGACTTTCGCGCAGACATTGCATTCCCGTGTCCTCCTGCAGGTCCTCCATCCTACCCTCAGAGGTGGCAGTCTTCCTGATATAGCTGGTCTACCTCCTTAGGCAGCGCCAATGACCGAAGAGGCCCAGGGAGCAGGCCTGCTAGGAAACATTGGCAGTGGAGCGTAGGAGCACTGTTTGGCGGGGGCCAGGAGGCTGTCCAGAGTGGCAGACTCTCTGTGGGCAAAGTCCTGGATTCCAGGGAGCCAGGGCCAAGGAAGGCCAGGAATTCCTCACTTTAATTTTGCCTCTAATTCCTCCCAGAAATGAGGCGTGTCAGTCATCACATTCTCAGGTTTTTATGAGGCGATTATGGTGATTACTATATGTTGTGTTCAAAGGGGCAATTAAGTGGAGAAACCAGACACCATTTTCATTTCTCATTAAGTGATTAGGGTTTGTTTGGCAAATCCCAACATCTGTGGCTAGAGGCGAGCTCTGCTGAGCTTGACTTGGGCAATGCACAGCCTCTGTGCACATAAAGCACCCAGCACTTCCCTTCTTCCCTGCCTTCTCCTAGCGTGAAGGAATGGGAGGAATCATCTCACTGACAAACGATGAAACTGAAGTACGGAACGGGGAAATGGCCAACACTGCGTCACTAGCAAGCAGTAGCACCAGGTTCTGCCTCCCAGAGCAAGATGCCAACCATTACACTATGCTTCCTTTGGAAAGAGGGAGCGTCCAATAAACTTGTTCCTACTGAGGCCCCCTGGCTTCCGGAAGGAGCAGTGAGGCTCCTTCTTCAGCATGGGGTTATTTTTTACCTGATTCTTGTTTCTCCTAGGACAACCACCATAGCGAGAAGTGCAATATATAGCAGACATTGTTTGTTGTCCACCCAACCGTCATTCCCAGCCTCCTTTTCTTTTGCCTACCTCTCTCTAAAGAGACTGTACCCAGGAGAGGCTGCAGGACCCAAGTTTGGTCAATGAAATACATGAAGGATTCTGCTGAGAGACTTCTGGGTAAGATTTTCCTCCCCTTTCAAGTCAATCAAGGGGAAAGCCTTTGCTTCAAACCCACTTCCTCCTTTTGCTTTAAAAAAATTTTAAAGACTTTATTTATTT
Source organism: Micronycteris hirsuta (assembly GCA_004026765.1). Lineage (NCBI taxonomy): Eukaryota > Metazoa > Chordata > Mammalia > Chiroptera > Phyllostomidae > Micronycteris > Micronycteris hirsuta. Next base: position 77,496 of record PVJI01001981.1, on the reverse strand, counting down.
ATTTTAAGAGAGAGGAAATGAGAGAAAGAAAAAGAGGGAAAGAAACATTGAGAAAAACATCAATCGATAGATTGCCTCTTGCAGGCCCCCAATCAGGGAATTGGCCCGCAACCCAGGCATGCACTCTGACTGGGAATTGAACCGGTGACCTTTCGGTTTGCAGGACAACATCCAACCCACTGAGCCACATCAGTCAGAGCATCGCACTTCTGCCACTGTGGTCATTTATAATGATGCTTGGAGCTGAGGCAGCCATTTTGTAACTTGAAGCAACATAGTAGAGGAAGAAAGCCAACTTTTCCAATTATCCATTGCTATGTAACAAATTACCCCCAAAATTCAGTATCATAAAACAACAATTTGTTACTATCTGTCACCATTCTGTAGGTTGACTAGGCTCAACTTGATGATTCTTACTTAAGGTCTATTCTAGGGTTGTAGTGTGATGGGGGCTGGGACAGAAGTCATCTAAGGGTTTGACTGCCTGGGCGTTCTGTGTGGCTCACTCACAGAGCTGGCAGTGGGTGTCAGGTAGCCGCGGGAGCTCAGCTAGGGCTCGTGACCAAGACATCTGTGCGTGGCCTCTCCCTGTGGCCTGGGTGTCCTACAGCCTGGTAGCAGGTTTCTTCAGAGCACGTGCTTAGGCACTGAGCATTTGAAAAGGTCCAGACAGATGCTACAAGGCTTATGACTTAACCTTGGAAGTTCAAAATGTCATTTCCATCACATTTTAGTGGTTACACAAGTCACTAAGGCCAGCCCAGATCCAAGGGAAAGGGAATCAACCTCTAGCTCGTGATGAGTCAGTGGGAAGGTCACACTGCAAAAGAACAAGTAGCATGGGAAGTACTGTTCCATCCATCTCTGGAAAATGTAACCCACCATACCCGCACACTGAGGACAATGATGAGGTGACGCGGACAGAGTCGTGGTCCTTGTTCTCTATGAGCCACTGTACAGTTCTAGGACTACTCCCTCTGGAACTCTTAGGTAAGCAGATAATGTCCTAAAGGGTTAGATCATTATGAGTTGGGCTTTCTGTCAAAGATGTTCTGGAGGAGATAGGACTTAAGCTGGACATTTCAAGACCACTTAAAATTCTTAGACTGTGGCATCAGACGTGCCTAGGTTTGAGTTCTAGTTCAGCAGTCACTACCAGCTGTGTGACTCTGAGCACGTTAGCTTCTCTGAGCTTCAATTTCCTCATTTATAAAATAATAATAATAATACCTGCCTCTAAGGTTATGCTGAGGATTAATTGAGATGAGCTTAGGATGAGACCTGACACATGTAGATGGTCTGTAATCTTATTTATCATCATTGTTTTATCATGTTATTGAGATGAGGAAGAGGAACCCACTTTGCCCTGATTCCCAAGGTCATGGCTGGGACCATTGAGGGGAAGTGTCGGTGGGGGGGAACTTCGAGAGGGACACAGCTGCCTCTGGATGGGCCCACTTTCATTTCTGGGGTCACAAGCAGACTGGAAGGGCCCCAAGAGAGAGGCTGCGGAGGAGCTTCTGCCCCAGGAGGAGCTGGACTGTTCTTTTTTTTTCTTTCTTTCTTTTTAGAGAGAAGGGAAGTGAGGGAGAAAGAAAGGGAGAGAAACATCCATGTGTGTTTGCCTCTCACATGTCCCCTACTGGGGACCTGGCCCGCAACCCAGGCATGTGCCCTCCTGACTGGGAATCGAACCAGCGACCCTTTGCTTCACAGGCCCATGCTCAATCCGCTGAGCTACACCAGCCAGGGCTGGACTATTCTTTATAGCTTAGCAGTGGGGGAAAAGTGAGCCTAGAATTTTGGAGCTGATGAGAGGACCTAGTTGGGACCTGGGGCAATCAGCTTAGAGCAGTCAGTAAGCCCCCCAACCTTCTCTGTGGAAACCTGTCTAAGGTTCGGACGGGAGAGCGCGGTGCATGGAGACAGGGGAACAGTCCTCTGCAGGAAGGGTGATTAATTTTTCCCATTTCCCCCAGGACTTTCCAGGTTAGCACTGAAAAAAATCTCACATCCTGGGAAGACCCTTAGTAGTGAACACACAGGATGGTTGCTCAGATCCTGTTGACTAGGGATCTTCTTGGTGGAGCCCTTCGGGACTCTGGGATACCAGGTGAGCCAGTCTCAGAACTATCACCCAGGTCGAGTAGGTCTGCCCCATAGAGGCCTGGGATGCAGAGCCACTTCCAAAGCAAACAGTACTTACAGTATCATAGGTCAGAGACAGCCACCCCTCTTCAGCAATCAAAGGCTCCATGTCCAGGCCTGGGGACAGAGGGTGTAGTGTGGGATAACAGCAACCTCTCTCCAGACTCCGCCAGCCTGTCTCAGCCAGGAGAGTCACTCTTGTGTGATTACCACCAATGAGTAACATGGGATCATTCTAAGGGCTTAAAACTTGTAAGGACCGTGCTCATTCCTGAGACATAGCTTTCCCAAACTAAGTGCTGGAACTGAAATTTCACTATTTATTCTTCATTTCTAAGGTTTAACCAATAGGGACTGGGTTCACAGAAGTCCTCAGATGACATGCACCCCCAGAGTAAAGGAGTCTCTAATCCTTTCCAGGGGATGAGGGAACCTTGACAGGTGAAGAAGAGGTGCCTGGGGCTAGGGGAGGAGGGAGCAAACCCAGCAGTCCTGAGACACACTTTGAGGACATCACAACTGTTCAGTGTGATAATGAGAGGCACAGAGGAGCAGCTTAGGCTGACATGTCACAGGGGATTATAAATTGGGAGCCTTCCAAAATGACTGTTGAGGAATTAAAGGGGTAATAAACCCACAACAATAAAGATAATGGGTGAAATAACCTCAGTAGGCAAAATGTGACAACAAATTTCAGGACAATTGGAAGCAGATGGGGCTGTGGTGCTGATGCAGTGGGCAGCGAAAGTCCCATGTAGTGTGCACAGAGAGGAAGACAGAGCCAGGAGAGGAAGCCTTGGAAGAAGCAGCCAGACACAGAGCTTAAATGCAGGAGTAACTGGAAATCTGTCCATTGGACCGTCTCTCACGCCTGGGCATAGAGAACCAAGAGCCCAGGGTCTGCTGTCCAAGCGAGAGATCAGGGGCTTTCTGGAGAAGTCTACTGTCCCCAGAAGAAAGACCTTCATGTTCTGGCATTGGGGTGGGAGGGGGAAGAACGTCCCCTGCTGGAGTGGAGCCTTGTCAACCTGAGGCATACTAGCTGATCAACAAGCTTTTTAGTTCTTCATTCTTAGGTGTGACTGGACAAAGATTACAGAACCTTTGAGGAAAGCCTCCAACTGAAAAAAAAGTAAGACGGACAAATAAAATGACCTCAGAGGAAATGGAAACAATGCAAAAAAAAAAAAATCCAAAACCCAGAAAAGAACTAAAAAATTGTTTTACATTCTAATAGTATCCTCACAGAGATTGTAGTAGGTATTCTATCAATAAAAACTGGATGGTATGAAGAAAAAAAAGAAACAACCCCACAATAAGAAAGAGCTCTTGAAAATGTGTATGTGTGTGTATATATATAGTCTGTCCAGAAGGTATGCAGTTGTATAATATGAAAAATACAGACATTTACTGAAGAAGATACAAGAAGCATTGTACATAGGACAATGACCTGTCAGTCCCCTTCAAAGTAGGTACCATGGGACCTCACACACTTCTCCCAATTGCCATCAGCTGTCCCGTCATATTTTCCTGACTCTTTTCAACAGTCTGAAATCTCTTCCCTTTCTAAGGTGATTTTCATTTTGGGAAAAGCCAGAAGTCTCGGGGCACCAAATCTGGGCTGTAGTGGGGCTGAGTCATCTGGGTGACATGCCCGATGTTTTGCCAAAAAACTCTGACATGATGCATGAGCGGGCACATTGTCAACATGAAGCTGCCAATCACCAATTGCCCATAACTGTGGCCTTCTGAACCATCCTACTTTCCACAGAGGAATGTTCAATCTTGATGCAAAATCTGATGCAAATTCATTACTCTACTCACTCAGTCATTTTTAATGTGATGGCCACTCAGTACACATGCTCATTCAAAGGTGTCTACTGCCCCCACTGACTAGTACAGTGAAGCCATCATTGTTCATGCGTGCTCATTCCAGTCCACTCTCCCTGGCTACCAGGTTACACTGATGTTGTGCAAACCATTCTCATTATATTAACAATGACTGGACTTTTTCCAGATAGACCTCATGTGTATGTATGTGTGTGTATGCTTTAAAAGTAACAGATGTTTAAAACATAAAAATAATTGTGTTTTAAAAATAATAGAATGTTTTCAAGTTAAGAAAATTTCTTGGAGAGTGAAAAAAGATAAGGAGGTAGAAAATATGAGACATAAAGGAAGTTAAAAATCCAACAGATAGGAACTCCAGCAAAACCAGGTTAAAATGGAGAATTATTTAAATGTTACATAAGAAAATTCCCCATAAACAAAATTCATAAGGCCTCTATATTAAAAGAGTTCAATGTGTGCCCCCAAAATCAATGAAAATATGACCCCCACTCAAGCACAATATCCTGACATTTTTGAACTGGGAGGTAAAGAAAAGATCTAAAATCTTTCAGAGGGGAGTGAAATGTCTTCAGAATTCTCAGCAGCAACACTGGATGCTAGAAGTCACTGCAGAAATGCCTCAAAGAGCTGAGAGCACATGGCTTTCAATCTAGAATTCCACATAGGCTGAGCCATCCATTACAAGGACATAATAAAGACATGGAAGACGTACAAGCAGTCAGAGTATTTACAGCCCACGCGCCCTTCCTTAGGAGGTAATGTGGAGGGGATGCGCTGGGCAAGCGTGGAAACAAAGCATGAAAGAGAAAAACCTGAGCTAAGAAAAGAGAGAACCCCATGCAGAAACCTGTGAAAGGAAGTCCAGATGACAAGGTCCAGCAGGCTTGGGCAGCAGCAGGCCAGACTGGAGTGGGTCAGAGGGCCTGGAAGGAGGTCTCTGGGGAGAGAGGGAGACTGCATTAAGGAAAAACTGCATAAACACAGGGGAAAGATAAAGGCAGTTAGGAACTGAGGGAAAGAAAAAGTGGTGTAAGAAAGGAAATGCAATCTAGTGTCTATCATCTCTAATAGCGGATGATACTAACACAATTACACAAAAACCACAATTTATTAGTTTCTACCTTTTTGGGTCCATCTATAAACAAAGCACAGACGACTCGACCGGCCGGCTGGTGACAGAAAGGAAGTCGGAGGTTGCAAGCAGGAGGAAAATTCTATCTGCCCTTGTTGTCTGGAAAAGGGAGGGGTCACGTGGAAAGGATCTGAGCCTGGCCTCTACTGCCAAGAGTGCCGCCCTCACTCCAGTGGCCTGGCATACATGTACCCTCCTTCAGTACGAACAGGCACCTCCTGACCGCCAGCAGGGTGATCATCAGCCCTGCAATCCCAAGGAAGCCAACAGCATGGATGAGGCTGGAAGTGGATTCTTTCCTAAGCCTCCAGATGAGAGCCAGGCCCAGCTGATATCTGGACTTCAGCTCCGTGATGCTGTGAACAGAGAACCCAGACTTCTGACCTGCACAACTGTGAGGTAACTAACATGCACATGTTGTTTAAAGTTGCAAAGTTTGTGATGACTTGTTATACAATAGAAAACAAATACACCTGGCGTGTCTTTCCACCCCCAGTCGGCCCCCAAACTCTTATTTTGTTTAGGTCATAAGGAGTGTTCTGGCCTAGTGGTTAATCTCTCAGACTGCAGACAGGCAGACCTGGCTTAGAATTTTTCCTCTGTGAGGATTAGCAGTCACGAACACAGTAAACATCCAACAAACAGAGCTGTAATCATTGTTCTTATTCATTCCTTGAGTCTCTGTTCAGCTCTCACTCCCTCAGTAAATGTTTCCCCACCTCCCTGCCTCTCCTCCCTGGAAATGTCATCACATCCTCCCCTGTACTTTATGCTTGCTGGCCTGGTTAAATGCCCTCACCACACAGTTAGCTTGTCAAAGGGCAGAAGCCTTGTCTGTGCAGAGCCTGCCACGGCCCCTGTCATGAAGGAGCTCTGAAAATGTTTATGGAGAAGGAGCACAGAGGAACTTGAGCCACCCAGTGAGGACTGCTCAGGGAGGGTGAGTTCTCTGTTCCTAGGGTAGCTACCTGTCAGGGATGCCGAAAGAGATCGTCTTCATGACATCTTGGGTCTTTCTAGCCTAGTTTGTGTTTCGAAGCCAGGATTTGCTTCGCAGAACCACACGGGAAAAAGCTGGGAGGCAGGGGCTGAAGGGTGAGAGGCCCGCCCAGCTGGGGTTAGTGGGGAAGGCTGAGTAAAGTGCTCAGCTGGGCATTGATTTGCTCATTCAGTAATTTTAACATTGTTAACCTTAACGTTGTTGCAGTCCATAATTGGGAGGTGCTGAAAGAGAATTTGAAAAGTAGGTGGGATTTTGACAGCTGCTCCTGGAAGAGAAGCTTCCTGCAGGAGCCACATATGATCAAGACCCCACAGATCCAGTTTTACTGAGCAGGGGCTCTGAAGTATGCATTCAGGTAGGAGGGAGGAGGGATGGGGAGTTGTTGTTGCAGTGGTTTGGGAGAGAGAAAAGGTGAGAATGGGTACAATGGATCCTAGAAGGCTGGGGCTGGAAGCAAAGAGCCTTCCAGTTCTGTGCAGTGATCTAGGACAGGAAAGTGCACGTTTGTGTGTGAAAACAATCAGCCGGCCTGCAGAGGCAGAGAAAGGTGGATGCAGGATGGATCCTGGGCGCCCCTTGGTGGCCACAGTGAGTAACTACACCTGATACCATACAGACACAAACAGTGCCCGGCTAACGAATGCTTCACTTACCTCAGGGCTGGGAGGACCCACTCTCCCACCCAGGAGGACCACTTGGTGCAGTAAAAATGATTTGTGAGAATGCATGTGCCTGGGGTTGTGGGGTGTGTTACCCAACTGTGTAAGTACACATGTATATGATGTATATGAGTGTATAAATGTGCATTTGGGTGTGTGTGTGAGTATATATATTGTTGCCTGTGAGTGGGCACATGTGTACTAGGTGTTAGTATGCTGGCGTGCATGTGTGTACTAGGTGTTAGTATGCAAGGATGCGATTGTGAGCACTGATGCCAAAATGTGCATCTGCATGTTTACATGTGTTATGTATCTACTGATGTGATTGCTTGTGTCTGAGTCCATGTGTGTTCATGTAAGTTTTGGGGCCTTGGCTTTCTTTTCTGTTACACATTGAAATAGTTAAGCATCATAATCTTATTGTTTGTTTAAAGTTTGCTCTTGGACGCAGGCCTGTTCCAGAATAACTAGCAGATGCGAAAAGCATCCATTATGTATTTTTGCAATTAGCCGAAAACCCAAAAACTTTTCTTAAATAACAGACACAATTCTGTGGGTTGCTTATTGCTGGGAGCCACCTCCTTTCCCCAGCTTGCCCGAGCCGGCCCTGGGCCCGGGCCCAGGCCCAGCCAGGCCAAGCCAAGGAGGGTTTGCAAACTGTCCTCAGCGGGATGGAAAAAACATTAAGGGTTCAGAATAGAACCCAAGGGACAGCTCACAGTGAGGAAGAGAAAGAGAATAAAGAGGGGGAAGCAGAGCAGCCTCCAAAATCTGAGACGCCTTTGTCAAACTGACTCACCCAGCCTTGCAGTTACCCAGCATTCTAGTCTGGACCCACCTAAACAGACACGATAAACCCAGTCCTTTACCTGTTATTAAATCTGTGTTCTCACCTTGTCTTCGCGTACTCCTCCTCCCACTGTTCAGAACGTAGACCCCCACCCCCTCCGCGTGCATGGGTCTCCCCACCCCTCACTCGTCCTCACTGCTCTCCTTTTGCTAGTGCTATTTTCCTCTCCCAGAATGCACCGCTCCTCTCATCCAGTGCAGACCAGGCACCCCCTGACCACCAGCAAACTTTGTTCCGAGTACCTATCCCAGGCACTGGGGAGGGCACCTGGGAGGTACAGACGCTTAAGGGAACTTCTCAGTGTTTGGGATCTTGTGGGAAGGCACAGACTCTCACGGTGCTCCTTAGCCTTTCCTCCCACTGTTCTGCGTCCCGGGTCATAAGAGGGCTTAGACCCAGCAGGGGCGCCCAACCCGCAGCCCAGGATGGCTATGAACGCGGCCCAACACAAAATCACTTAAATTTACTTAAAACCTTGATTTTTTGTTCATCAGTTTTCGTTAGTGTTTGTGTATTTAACGTGTGGCCCAGAGATACAGAAGGTTGGACACCCAGAGAATGTGGCTGAGGCTCCAGGTGGACTTCAGACTTGGAGGGCAACAACTTGAATGGATGGTCCCGAACCACGGAGTCCTGAGGCTCGAAGACTCTCAAACACCCTGCCAAGTAGGCACCCAGGCTCTGCTGGCACACCTCCAGTGACGGGGAGCTCACGTCCTCAAGCAGCCCAGGTCGCTGCTGGGCAGCTCTAACTCTAAAAGGTCTTCCTTGCCTTGTTTCCCCTGCCCTGGCTCTGCCCGCCCCCGCCCCCACCCCCACCCCGCCAACACGAGCCACATCTACTCCATCTCCCTTCAGAGGTCTGGAGATCGATGGCGGCCCCCTGGGCTCTCCTCGTCTTTCAAGGCCCTGGCAGCCGCTAATTGAGACGAAGTCAGCCCGACCATATCAAGTGGGTACTCACTGACAATTCTTGAGTGCGAGAACATTTGTGACCTCCTTGCAGCACTTCCCCCTCTCAATCCATGAGCTTCAAGGATGGCAGACTAGGCAACTGTTTGGTTAGTGAGCTTTCCCGTGTGTTGTTACCAATTTATCAAACACTAAGGACCTGTTAACTCTATGCTAGGCAAGAAAACTTGGTCCTTTGCGCACAAAGACGTGAGGCTAGGAGTTTCCAAATACCTGCTCTGGTTACTTTGTTTAGTACAGTGGTCCTCAAAGTATCAATATCAGCATCACCTGGAACTTTCTAAGACATGCAAATTCTTGGGCCACACCAGGATCTACAGAGCCAGAAACGGGTTGAGTGCAGCAATGTGGGTTTAGCAAGCTCTTCAAACAACATGTATGTACTGGAAAGTTCGGGGGTCACTGTTTTAGATTCATCTGGGGGACTTTTAAAACCAGGTTAGAATTTCTGGGGGTGGGGCACTGGTTTGTTCGTTTCTTAATATGGTTTAAAATTCATGCTCAGCATACTGAATGAACTGTCCCTGGAGCATCACAAGATCTTCCTTTGCTTTTCCAAGTCCTTGTTAGGAACAGCAGAGGTAGAAGCATGCCGGTGTAGAGGAATGGAGCTGGGAGACAGGAGCACTGATGCTAGGCCTCGTTCTCTAACTATCTGGAGGGCTTTGAGGACATGTTCCTTCTTTTAAGATCCAATAAAATGTATAGACAATGTATTAACAGTCTATTCTGTGCCAGGTCATTAAGAGAACAGAGAACTGCAACGAAGATCTCTAAAACCTCTCTCCCAAAGACTCTTATTGATCAAGAACCACAATGCATTACCACAGAGGAGAACGCTTCTCACTTTATTCTTTCTCAATTCAATAGATACAGTCTGTGAAAGTGCTGAGCATGCTCTGTGGTCTTAGAAAGCTTCCAATAGAAATGTACACTAAGAGGTTTCAGACCTATAACACGAACCGGAAACTGTCTTCATAAAGCAGAGATTTCCTATGTCCTAACACAGTAACATTAAAATAAAGGAGGTACAACAGGTCAAAAATCTATCAACTAGATTGAACTATGGATGACTGGAGGAGATTTTCACCAAAACATTATTTTCTGGTCCTAGACTTTCCTTGCTTCCAAATAGTCACACTTCAAACCTTTCTATGACTTGTGTGCTAAAAGTAGAGGGAGAGCCCTGGGCGATGTGGCTCAGTCGGTTGGAGCGTCGACCTGTAACTCAAAGGTTGCGGGTTTGATTTCCAGTCAGGGCACGTGCCTAGGTTGCCGGTTTGATCCAGGTTGGTCTGGGTGCGCATGGGAGGCAACCAGTCGATGCTTCCCTCTCACAGGTTTCTCTCTCCCTTCCTCTCTCTCTAAAAAGCAGTGAAGAAAATGTCCTTGGTTGAGGATTAAAAACAAAAGTAGAGGGAGGCTGGCGGGGTCAAAAATTCATCTCTCCTCCCAACAACCCTAAGTACTTTATGATTATCAGCTTCCAATCTTCAGGGTGAATGAAAACACAATCCTAAAGAGATTGCAAATGGACCCAATTGGGACCCAAAGTTCAGTGACGCAAATTGTAGCTACTACAGTGACAGCCAAAAAATAGTTTTTCTTTTGTTTACTTTTTCAACAAATATGTACTGATTGCCTATGACATGCAGGCACTGGGAAAAAGAGATAAAGACGTTTTTGCTGCCCTGGCCCTTATAATCTAGCAGGGAAGCAACAATAAGTAAGCAAAGTAACTTCACAAATTGCACACATGTGGAACAGAGAAAATAAATGAGGGTTAATGGGCCAGCATGGTGGGGCATTAGAAGTCACCTAAAATTGGGCTTTCTTACAGGCAGTCAGCAAGGGCTGTTAGGAAGGCAGGAGGCAGACCTGGTAAGGCCCAGAGACCTGGGTTCCAGTTCTAGACTCGCAACTAACTAGCTGTAAAGATCTTTCATTTAAACAAACAAAAAATGCTTAGAATCAAGGCGACTTAATTTAGCTGAAGTATGCAGATAGGCCAACTGACTTGAACTCCTTGGACCTCAGTTTAATCATCCACGAAACAGGAGAATCACTATATTAATCCACCTTGTTGGGAAAACTAAATGAGATCACAGGGGTAAAAAAGTTTGCATGAAAGCATTACAAGCACTATATAGACACACAATACAGTTAAGAAACCACTGGACTTGAGCTGGTAAGCATGTTGAGGGCAAGGGCTGTATATGACTGATTGTTGTGTCCCTAATAAATCTGTCTCAAACACATTTTGAATGGCCAGCCAATTTTTGTGTGTGACTGCATTATTTCAGTGCTATTGTCATCTCCAGGTCTGGTGACGGACACACTGCTAAAGGAAGATGGAGATTTCTTATAACAAACTCTCTAATCTCATTCACAGGGTTAGCATCTCTGAAATTTGCTAAGGTGACCAGTCAGCTAAATGAAGATGGAAGATCTTGCATGAATGTAATTACAGACTGTAACGATGCCTCCTCTGCCTACTATGCATCTAGGTGTTATTTCAGCAATTGGCCATAATCTGTGTATCATCATATAAAACAATGCTTTAGTTGATGACTGTAAATTAAACAGCTACTTCCTTAAGGCAAGTACACCACCTAAACTCAGAAATAGCTATCAAATAACTCAAACCACAAGTTAAGGATCAAAGAAAATAGATGGTGTTAAGGGGTCACATTCCTGAAATCTATTTTCACCAACAAAATACTTATGGGGAGAAATGGGAGTGTGGTCTATGATCATGAAGACTTTGGGGCAGATTCAGAAATGGTGTCTAGTGGGAGTGATTATGGGTAGAATTAAAGCAAGCTCTAGAACTGGACCGAACCAACTCTTGCTTTTCTATTCAAATGGTTTTACTCTCCTTACCCTCATCCTATCCCATCCCATGCCCTAACCCTCTGAAACTTCTATTAGCACACAGGAGCAGCCGCCGCCAGCACTGATCCGGACCCAAGTGAAGATCCTCCACGGAGGAAGAAGTACAGTCTCTGCTTTCTCACACCTTTGACACAGGCAGGATTTCAATGCAGCTACTTTAACTTGGTTGTTTTGATGTGGGAATATTTTGACCCAGTCTGAAAGCCACTAAACTTGAGCGTTTTCCCTCCAAATAATGTGTCCATCTTGACCACTATCCCAGTTGAGGACAGAATAGCGGCATTGCCTACTATGCCTGTTACCTGATAACTAAAAAGGAAAAAGGTTTCCATTTTGATTGTGATTCAGCCTCATCACAACCATAGATACTCTGGTCCTTGAATAATGTTTCATTCGATGTCATTTAGTTACAACGTTGGAACTTGACTCTTGCTTTTATCACTTAGCCTATGTTAAAACTGATTTCATTACACATCATTTCACTGAGAGTTATGTGAGGACTTACTGTTTAGAACTAATGAACCGAGGGTGAGCCACGCGCAACAGCTCCATGCTTCCATGTACCAACTGCTGAACTAACTCAACGTCTTTTGCCTCTGGCTCTGGAAGCCCCTGGAGCCAGGTGGCTGTGAGAGGGCCAGTTCTACCCTGAGTGCTCAGAGGACTCCAAGTGTTTACAAATTGGCAAGGAAACTTATTCAGTTGAGGGCTTTTCTTGAAAGTCCATGACTTTCAGTCCACTGTATCAATTTTTCCCCCTTAATTAATTATTTCTAGAGAGACAGGAAGGGAAAAAGGGCAACATTGATATGTGAGAGCTGCATCAAATCGGTTGACTCTCATGCGCCCCCAATGGCGGGGGGTGCTGGCCTGAAACCCAGGCATGTGCCCCCATGGGGAATTGAACCGGTGACCCTTTGGTTCACAGTCTGGTGCTCAATCCACTGAGCCACAGTGGCCAAGGCTCCTTTAATTTCTTAGAAGCAGCTACTGAGAGTACATTTCTTCCAGGGAGTCTTCTAACACATAGTATTGATATGTGAGCATTCCTTAAAGCTCATATACATGGCTTTATTTGAATTTTACTTTCTCTTTTTAAATGTGGTTAGTCAACCAAATGGGAATACATATGCTATTTATATGGTATGCTGTTTAGCTGCTTGATTCTGCCATGCAGAAAACAGTTCTTAAAGTTTGCTTCCATTATCTACCTGTAGGGTGGAATGTAGTAGTACCCCTGCAGATGCTTTTCCTCTGGTTGTTAAGGAGTCAAAGGCCAGTGTTAGGAAGTTGCACAGTTACCTGAAAACGTATCATAAGTAGATAACAATTTTCTGTGGCAGAAAGAACCACACCCGGAGAAGTGTGGATCTGTAACCTTATCCCCCTATATAGTAGAAAGTCATTAAGCCCTCTTCTCTTACGCCAGGGCCTTATGAGGACAATGGAAGAAAAGCCTCTTTGGAAAAGAGGGACCCAAGAGAAGCAGGCTCTCCTCTAACGAATGGGGACAGCAGGGATCCCATCGAGTCTGAGCAGAACAGCCTGCAGTTGGTATGGCTGACACAGGGTATAGGTAGTAATCAGAAATTCAACTTTGTCCTTCGGCTCTTGACAGGAAAGATGGTGACCTGCAGGGCCTAACCGAGGTCCAGACTACCACCACAGTCACGATAATCACGCCCATTCAAAAAAAGAGGACCTGGGTCCAAGAGAGTCTTACATTGGAGTCCATGATAAAGGAAAGAAGAGATAGGAGATTAGAACCATTTTTACCTTTTTTCCTTTGTTACACAGTAAATGAGTTTCATTTCTTTCTTTCATTAAAAAGATACTGAGACTGAAGGACTACTTACTTTTTAGCTGAAGTATGCATGTAGGCTAGGGAGAAGTGTAGCAGACTATACAAGAATGACTGAAGTTAGCCAACATCTGAAGGTCTGTCTGCATCAGAGTGTTAGATTTTGATAGAAATTTCCTGGAAGGCAGAGAATGTGTTTGCAGCTCTATGCCTGGTGCAGTTAATAAGTGTTTGAAGATGAAAGATCAAACCTCCAGGGAAAAGATGCTGACCTAGTCTGGCCAATACTTTCAGCCCCTGTTATCTACAGGGACTACTGAAATGTCAGACAACCCCTTAAATTACATGGACAAAGCCACAAACCCACAAAAGACACCACCGCATCCTGAGACAGACACACTGCTTGTCTGCTGCCAGTTTCCCCCTCAAAGAGACAAAGAATGGATGCTGCAGGCGGCTAATGAAATAGGCTACTTGTGCCTCACTCCAGATTACTTCTTGGAGGACTGGGATCGAGTCATGCTTTCTGCTTCATTCAAGGCACACAAACATAACACACAGAGCAGAAAATTCTCCTGGATCCTGAACTCAGCTTTTGCTATGTGAGGACCCATATGCTAAATCTTTAATATACTTGAGACGACAGAAATCTGAACCAGCAAACAACAAAGGCCATAGCACAAAATTTATTGGGATTATTTACCAAATACTGATATATATCCAGCATCACTGAATGGAAATAATGTAATTTTTTTTTAAATAGCAAAGCTTCCACTGGGGTCTTTCAAGAAAGTCAAAAACTTCTTGGTGACTGTATGTTTAACAAATGGAATGACCTAACTAGTAAAGTTAGATGTGTCTCAATCAGCTCCTAAACTCAATATTGCTAACATGTTTTTCTACTTAAAAAGCAAACAAAAAGCAGAGCTTCATAATTTAGTAATTATGCCAAAGAAATATATTTGATGAAAGTAAGCAAAGCACCTAGTCTCAACAGTCTTCTTAAAATCCTTAAATCAAGGTTGCTTTCACAATACCAATATAAATATTTAGATCACCATCTGATGCATTTCCTCACTTATGTGAGCAGGAGTGCACTCAAAACCTTAAGTTTTTATTTACTCTTGCTTCATACTTCAGCTGCTTAATGAAATTACCCAGTACTGAGGGCTGTACTGGCTAGACCAAATCACCAGATAAGAATTCACTACAATCTCTTCCAAGAAACCAAGATAATGTCAACACAAATTTTGGTTGCTAATGTGTTATAGCACTTAAGAGTACTTTGTTTTTATAACAGCAAGTATGTTTGAAAATTCATCATTAATAAGTGAATTTCATAACACCCATAGAAATAAGTAAATCTGTTATAATACAGGGGTGGGCAAAACTGGGTTTACAGTTGTAGTGAAAGAGTTAATAAAGCTACTGTGATAACCATAACCCCCATGTCTTTCTCCATACAAACAAGTGTAAACCTTAGCCCCACCCCTGTATAAGAATACCTATAAATTGTCCTTATTATTCCCAATGGCTTTAAATATAAAAATTTAATTATATTAATAATTATACAAAGTCAAAATTTTTGCCTAATTTAACCCTGTATACGAAAGAGTGTATGTGCTGAAGATGAGAAGCATTTTAAGAAGTCTCATAATAAGGAACTTAAATACCACTTTGCATTGGTGATGGCAGAAAAAAAGGAGAGAATAAGTTTCTCAGAAATTTTTAAAGGAAGAATCGATTTAAGAAAATATTTCTTTGGACTCTATAACCCTTTTTATTCTATACCTTTCCATGCTTCAACATGATGCCAAAAAAAAGAATTTACTGAATAAAAGTAGCCAGGAAGGGAATCAAACATTTATAAGATATATTTATTATTTTTTCTGACCAAAGTGCAGTGATTTTTTTAAATCTTCTTAAACAAATAACTATGAAAAAAATATTCAAAAAATAAAATACAAATGGGAAATTTAACCATTATATTTCTTCTACTTTATTCTAATGTTATATTTAGTCTGGAAAGCAAACCAAAAAACCCATTTCACCATAAATCTAGTACATGCATTTCAAGATTCCACTGCTAGGAATTTTGTTGAGATCAACTTAATCACTAATAACATTATATAATAGAGCATAAGGAACACATGTCATTAGAAGTGATCCTTGCCCCTTATGCTCAGATTTGTCAGAATAAAGCTGACGATTCTGTCAGGCTCTGAACCCCCACTGCCCCCATCCCAATCCCTGGAAGCAGAAACTATGCCCTGTCACACAACTTTGTACAAGCTGTAGGAAAATGTAGCCTAAGTTTTCTTACCTTTCTATAGGATATGGCCAGTTGCTTGATAAATACTAAAAGACATCTAGCAATTCATTTTATGAGTTTGTATACCAAACACATTATGCAATAACTGACAATACAAAGAGTTCCTTTGGAATTTGGTCCACAAATTACTTAACAGGTTGGAAATTTTAAAACCTGCAAGAAAAAGAGGAAATGAGGAATCCCTAGTCCTGACACATTGTAATTACTAAAGGGATATACATATACCAAAAATTTTGCTCACAGAAGGCACAAACTATAAAAGGGATTTTCTTATCGAATAAAAACAAAGAACTAGCTAATGCCCTTCTTTGTTTTGTGAGCACCATAGCTAAGATGAAATTAGACCCAAATTTACTCTCTACTCCTATGACCAAAAAAAAAAAAAAAGAAGATAAAAAATTTTAATTTGTCTTACATACTTTGTGGCCATTAATTGTAATGTAATTATGAAACATTAAAATTGACTTAAAAAGGGATTGTTATAGCAGCTATCAAAGCAACATTTCAAGCATGATTTCAAGGATGCTTTCAGGTCTAGAGTTAGCCTTCTTTGTCAAAAATCTTCACAACTTCATCAAAAACCTACAAAGGAAAAAGAGAGTAATAATTTTAAAAAGCAGATATTGTTAAAATACCATATAGCCTTAAAATATATCAATTTTATATTAATTTCCAAAATAGATTATTAAAAAACACATTAGGAATTCTTAGTTTGTCTATTTTACTTTTGACAGTAACATAACACCATAAATAATACATATAAAATTATGAAAATGCTGCATTCAATTTTATTAGTGTTCTTAGGACAAAACAAACTTCTTGATCAGCTACCAAAAACTCATAAAATAGAAGTAGCTTATCTTCCTAGTTCTGATTCTGAAACACTTAAGTTTTCTAAAGTATTACCTTACCGATATAGAAAGTGGCAACGGATGAAAAACCAAAAATGACTACGTAATAAAAAAGAAAGGTCCAGAGGAAGAAGATTCAGGAAATCAGGAAAAGACTGGGTGAATTAAAAAGCACTAGAAATAGTTGCTGGGCACCAAGGGCTTGCAAAGCACAGTTTAGAGACAGCTGATTCACGAGGTAGAGAGCAGGACTGAGTCATGCAAACCCTGCACCTCTGGAGCTGTGTGCTCTGCGACAGAAGAGACAGATGAGGGCAGCCTGGGGCTCCTGAGCTACAAGACTTGCCATTCACGTTAGAGATTTTTAAAAAATGATCATGGTCCAAATCACAATCTCAAAATGTCAATTTCCCAGTGTTTAAGAAATGAGGCTTGGAATTAATAAACCACTCACTTCTTGGGAAGAACAAGTCTGAAGTTGTGAAATCCATTTTGGACTCTAATCAAAAAGGAGAAAAAGCCTAATTTTTCATGTAGTCTCCAATGTCTTGAAAAGCAAACTATTCTGTCATAGTATATTTTTCTCCTGCCTAACCCCTCCATCACATTTTTACTTGACTTTTTTTTAAGGCAGGCTAGAGATACTCACTTCATCAATAGATTTAGAAGCATCTATTTTCTTGACTTTCCCCATTTCTTCATACAAGTCAATAACTGGCTTTGTTGACTGAAGGTAGGTTTGAATTCTGCAAAAAAAAAGGAAATATGGCAAGGTTCTAAGTATCTATCCATCCTCCCCCATGTTATAGGATAGCTTAGAGGAAAACACTGGATCTGACTCAAGCGATTCCCTTACCATCATCTTAGGTAAGCCATTTCACACATTCGAGCACGGCGTTTCTTTTCTGGACCCAACGAGGCAAGCCTGCTACTCAAGCTGCAAACTGAGACTAAGGTGGCTGTTGTATAAAAACTGCAAAGTACCTCTTTTCCAGGCTCTCTCTGTTGTCGTCACTCCTTCCACTGCTCTTGCCCCTCTCAAGACATCGTTCAATACAGATCTGAAAAGATCAATAAATTAAAAGTTATTTCGAAAAGGACAAAATAAAAAGGAGTGATATGAATCTGCCATTCTTTTAACCTGAAAAGAGAAGAAAGTTTTAAGAGTTAAAGAAAAAACCTGCATTAAACCAAATGTGTCTAATTCATTAATCAACATATAAAGTCCTTTTAAATATAACATGTGGTTCAATTTATATAAACTAGGTTAAATAAGTACAGAGCATAATAAGAATTCATTCATGACTCAGTTTTTCCTGTGTATTTGTTTTCAAACCGCAATAAAAAGATCTGTATGTGTATGGTTCCAGCTAGGATATATTATTATTAACTTATTAGGTATGAATTACAGGCCTCAAAGTTTGTTCTATTTCTGCTTACTTTTCAATAATTCCATAAATATCCAAATATTTAAAAATCAACATATTCGCATTGTAATAAAGTACCCCTTTTTAATTGTGAATAAACATTCCTTGGTTATAAAGCTATGGTGACATTCTAAAGTTAACTTTGAAGAATAAGTGAAAACATATTTTTGGGGGCTGGAAGAAGACAGTTACATTTTAAAACAACTCAAAGGCTTCAGCAAGGCCCTCCACCAGAGGACATTTGCAATTCAACCAGCCAATTTCCTTCAAGGCAGTACTTCAGATTTTTTTTTTTTAAGAGAGAGAGGGGAAAGGAGGGAGAAAAAGGAGAGAATATTGATGTGAGAGAGAGACACTGACGGGCTGCCTCTCTTACGCTCCCAACCACCAGCAACCTGGGCATGTGCCCTGACTGGGAATCAACCAGCGGCCACCCTTCACTTTATGGATGACGCCCAGCCAGCTGAGCCCCGCCGGTCAGGGCAGCACTTCAGATTCTTACTCCTTCAGGCTGGTGGCATTAATTTAATGAAGTTTACAGGTGTGAAACAGTCAGGCCTTTTAATTAAATGACTCCAAGAGATTAATTTAGTTACTCAAAGGTATATCTTAAAATGTTATTAAAAAGTGCCAGCCAGAAAAAGAATGCTTTCCTGCTTTTTCTTCCAAGATCATTTCACTGAGAAGACAATCAGCTATCTTAAATGTTTCTGTAAAATAACACCGTTTCTCAACTTCCCAGAAATGTGTGCTTCTTTTCCAGTAAACAACTATCCTAAGGTAAGATACTCTCGGATAACAGCTCATATCTAAGAAGTAATAAGGGGCAGCTTTATCAGCTAACATTATTGTACAAGTCAATTCCTACTTAAAAACAATGCAAGACAAATGTTCTTTTGAAAAAAAAGCAAATTTTAGGTTCACAACATTGCTGATGCCATTAAGTATGTAGCACTCCAACGGCAAGACACTGCTGCTCTGTCCATCCAATGTTCCAATTCAAAAAGACGCTGCTGCCAACACAGAGTGCAAATACCAGCAAAGAGTCACTCTGGCCCTGGCTGGTGAGGTTCTGCTGGTTGGGGCACAAATGGGAGGCAACCAATTGATGTTTCTCTCTCACATTAACATTTCTCTCTCTCTCCCTTCCTCTCTCTCTAAAATCAATAAACTATATATTTTCAAAAAGCCACTTTGTACTTCTGTATAGCTGACAATCAAGTTGCTTAAAACCCATGTGGGCAGATGACGATGTGCATTACCTCATTATTACAATCAAAAAACAGAACGAAAGCTACATCTGCCTTCCCATCCATGGTCTTGTTCCAACCTTGAAGGTTGTCTTGATTTCTTGGAAACCCATCAATCAAGAATTTATTCTTCTGAGCATTGGCAGCCATCGTCTGATCCATTTCCTAAAGGAAAAGGAAGATTGAGGGTCAATACTACATTAACAAAATTCAATTTCTTAAGCAGGCTAGTGGATATGTTGGTGCTTGTTTTATTATTATTCTTTAAATCCTAAGTAAACTGTGAAGGATACATAGGAAAAAAAGACTTAAAAGAAAATGACCCACTGTATTAACATGGTTCCTGGTGGAATTATGGATGTGCACCCTTCCCCCATTTTATGGGCATACACATTTTTTGTAGTTTCTAAATTTTCTATAGTAAGCATGTATTGCTTTAACATATACATTCACAAAGTTATAAACAGCAAAAGAGAAAAATAAGTATTAACCAATATCTTTGCTTCAACCACTAGAAACCCTATCCAGTCTTCCATTTCCTCTTCCCAAGTCATTTTGCTGTGGTAGGAAGTATGTATGCTGCATCTACGGGCACTCAGATTCTCTGCAATAATTCAAGTCCAATAGCAAAAAGCTCTGGAAAAATATAACAGACTGCTAGCATTAATTATAAGTGTAGGAGTCAATATTCTTTTTTTTTCTTTTAATTGAAGCTAATTAAACCTAAATGCCACTCACTGGCCACACCCAAACACAGGTAGCAAAGAAAACGATACCTTCAGAGAGACAGCAAGAAGAGCACATTTCACCATCCTCTTCCCAAGTCTGAATTTAAGTAGAATGTGGGAATATGTGAATGGGAGATGTCCATGTCTAATCTCTAAATCCTTACCACACCAATCACCACGGAATAAGCACAGATGTGTGACTCTGAAAAACTCCAGAGCAGCCTCTATTCCAATGCAAACCAGTCTCTGGCCCGCAAGTGCTCAAACTGTTTTCTGGCTCCTCAAGAACAAGGGCCATCAGGACTCCTGCTTCCTTTATCTGAGGGCTGGCTTTATTCCAGCATCTAGCTTCTCCAACACTCACAAAACTTCCACAGCAGGCTTCGGTGTCCCCGCCATAACACTTCTACACCAATTGTGATAGTGGAAGATATATGAAGGGGTACATCAATATTCTACTCACTCAATGTACATTTATTCAAGGCTAACTCTCTGGGGACATGAAAAGCAAGGACATGGCCCCTGGGGAGCTCAGTCCAGTGGGTAACAAATATGTAATTAAATGTGCTAAAAGTTCTATGATGAGGTATAAAGGGACGCTATGATAAAACAAAGAAGCAAGCACAAACTACCTGGGAAACTCAGAAGCTTTATTTAAGAGGTGGCAACAGAACTGAATCCTGATTATTGAAGTGGCAGACAGACAGGGATCCAAGTACTTCAAGCACTGTAAACTGCACGTACAAAGGCTCAGAAATGAGAAAGTGTACAGCTCTGATGAATCTGAAGTAAGCTGGTACAGCTGAATCTTAGGATGTGTATATGAAATGGTGGGAGATGTGACTAGAAAGCATGAGGGGCAAGATTAATGAAGAACTTGTTATGCCACACAGCGGATTTGGTTTTTATTCTGGAAGCAATACAGGATCTCTAAGGAACTTTAAGCAAAGAAGAATATGCTCACATCACCTTTCAGGGGAAAAAACAGTCACCCTGACTGCACCATGAAGGATGTATTAGAAAGGGACAAGAACGATTTAGGCTCTAGTGATAGTCAAGAAGAAAAGAGGGTCTAAACTAAGGTGACAGTTACGATAAAGAAAAGAGATGAAATTGAAGAGGATTAAGAGAAAGATAAATGGAAGGATCTGCTCACTGAGTGAATGTGGGAAAGTGAGGCCGACATGGAAAATACAGCATGAAACCCAGATTTCCGGCCTGGGCGGCTGGGGAGATGAGACGGTAGAGCCATTAAGCAGGACAGGAAATAACAGCAATCACATTATAGATGATACAGTCAGTCTCCAACATGGTGATTCTGAGACACTTGTAAGACATACCGATGGACGCCTAGTAGTTGGTTAGAAATGGAGGTCTGCAGTTCAGAAACAAAAGCATACTATAGCTACAGATCTGGGCACCCTTAGCACACAGAAAGCCTTGGGCATGGCTAAAACCATCCAGCAAGAAATATATAATGATAGGAGAACCCAGGATAAAACCCTGAGAAATGCATAGTTTAGGAAACTTGCAGAAAATTTATCAAAGGAGACTCGAGAAATAGCAGTCATTAAAGCAGGAAGAGAATCAAGAAAAATGGTGTCCCAGAGAACAAAGAAGGAATGAGCTTCAAAAAGACAGTGAGCAGAGTTAAATGCTACAAGAAAAATGACAAGAATATCCCCTGTATTTGATATAGATTATTGGAAACACCAGCAAGAATAGTTTCAATGAAGATGGACATAGAACCTGATGGCAAACGGTTACAAGTAGAAAGTGAAAAAGTAAAAAATGTGGATGGGTCTCTCACAATACTTAGCTATGACGTCGAGAAGGAGCATTATATCCAGGGAATACGGAGATTTCTGACCCTGGAAGGGAAGTAGGTTACTTCAATCTCTGAGACAAGAGGTAGGAGCGTGTGTGAATAAGCTACTCTTCATCCTCAAGTTTCTCTGATTCCAACCAGATGCTCACATATCTCTTTCCCATCGAGTTTCAACTATTCCTTGCTGTTCCAATTCTTGCATTTCTCCTGTACTGTTTCTTACATGTGAAAATACTCATTAATGAGTAGAAATAGAAAGTTATGAAAATGCTTCTTTTTTTTTAGATGGGAAATATTTTACTTTGATAGCTGTTAATCTTAGCATTTCATACTGAAGATGGTGATGCATGCACCAGAAAAGGAGACACCAAGACTGAGAGAATGGCAACAATAGAAAGGTCATGGAAGACGGGGATAAAGGGAGGGAAGGAGGAGGGGGAGGAAAAGAGGGGAAGAAAAAGAAGAAACAAGTGGATAAGAGATCATCAAGTGCACACATATGAATGTTGAGTTGATCCTAGACCAAAGTAAAGAATGCTTGCTACTGTCCAATTTCTTCCCACGTGAAAGTGGAATTCCCATTCTTAAACACCATGATCATCTTCTTTTTTTTTAAACTATATTTTATTGATTATGCTGTTACAGTTGTCCCACTTCCCCCCCTTCTTGCCCCCCACCCCCTTACCCCCCCTTTCCCCATCCTTTAGTTTTGTCCATAGGTCATACACATAAGTCCTTCTGCTTCTGCACTTCCTATACTATTCTTAACCTCCCCCTGTCTGTTGTCTACCTACCATTTATGCTACTTATTCTGTGCCCCATTCACACTCTCTCCCCCTACCACTCCCCTGTTGATATTCCTCCATACCTTATATAACTCCCTTTAACATTTCATACAATAAAGGCTGGGTGGTGATGAACTTCTTGAACTTGACCTTATCTGTGAAGCACTTTATCTGCCCTTCCATTCTAAATGAAAACTTCATGATCATCTTCTACAGAGAAATTCAATACTCTGATTTTTTTCATTACTCAAAAGGTAGATTTAAATTCTCACTTCCTTGCTGGTTTAAACTGGTTGGCATTCACACTCCTTACCCTCTTTAACAAACTGATGGTTATCTCAACTGGCACAATCCTTCCATCTTTAATGTATTTTTCAATGAGTTCACCATACTGCGAATCTGGGTTTTTCCTTTCATCACGAAGAAGTTCTCCTGCAGAAAGGTGTGTGTAGCCATATTTCTGAAAGAAACAACAAATAGGAAAAAATATTAGGATACAGTTAACCCAGTAGGACTATGGGTTTTATCTCTTCCTTTTAATTTCTATGGTCTATTTTTTCTTAAAATAAAAAAGCTTTGCTTACATAATAAATAATTAAAAATTTTAGCCCTGGCTGGTGTGGCTCAGTAGATTGAGTGCTGGACTGCAAACCAAAGGGTCACTGGTTCGAATCCAGTTGGGGCACATGCCTGAGTTGTGGGCCAAGTCCCCTGTGGCGGGGGGGGGGGGGGCGGCATGCAAGAGGCAACCACATATTGATGTTTCTCTCCTTTCCCCTCTCTCTAAAAATAAATAAATACAATCTTTAAAACAAAAAATAAAAATTTAAGAGAGGTTTCATGCGATCTCTCAGTTTGCTTAAAAAACATCCTTAATCTACACAGGGCATGGTAACTGTAATATTCACAAACCATGAAATTCTCCCAAAATTTATCTAATTATTGAAAGCATTAACATCTCATTATATTCCTTCACAAACACAATCAACATTTAAATGTTATTAACATTCAAAGAAGTGCCTAACAAATATCTGTAAGATCCAAGGCAGCCCTAGCCAGTATGGCCCAGTGGATTGAGCGCCAGCCTGCAAACCAAAGGGTCGCTGGTTCAATTCCGGGTCAGGGCACATGTCTGGGTTGCTGGCCAGGTCCCCAGTGCAAGTACGGGGGTAGGTGCATGAGAAGCAACCACACATGATGTTTCTCTCCCTCCCTTTCTCACTCCCTACCCTTCTGTCTAAAAATAAATAAATAAAATCTTTAAAAAAAGACTCAAGGCAAACTGTCCCCCCAAAATCTTACCACTGTTGGCTGTACCCACCTTCTTTAAAGTCTGCTTCCCTTCCTTAAACTCAACATGTCTAAATTGAACTCATCAGCATTTACACAACCCACACTATCAAAAAGTATCTTAGCAAATAAATCAGCATCTTCCTTCCTACTCTCCAAAGTCCATTTCCTACTTCTCTAGTGAGGTCTCATATAAGAATGGAAATATAGTTAGTTACCTATTTTATAAGTTAGTGGGGTGATTAAATGAGATAATATATGGAAACTGCATACCAGAAAACCTGACACATAACAGAGGATAAAAGCCATCAGTTACCTCTTTGCCATCATGAAAATATTTATATTAAATAATCCAGAAGCATTTTTACATTTTATATATACCATTTTTATATTTTAATATGTGTATATAGATATTCACTTTAATGGTTTTGACAGAAAGACTAAGGGGCTTAAGTGAGATAAGAGATATGAACATCCTATGAAAGATCAATAAGTATAATATGACTGTGATAATCATTATTATTAAGGACTTACATATGATGTATTAGGTCATAGGTCACAGTACAGGGTAGTTGAGCTAAGTCATGTAAGATGCTATGGCATTGTTCTGCCATTTCCCCAAGGTCAGAGCAAGACTACAATATAGATCTAAGAAATAATTCTGAACATTGAAAAGCTTCCTCTACATGAACTTGCACATTCCCTTTGTTTGAATCAAAACAATCATAAAATCTATTTTTAAATGTTTTTACTCTCAAACATGAGGACATTCAGAACCATACCCAATGTTCAGTTAAAACAATCACCTCATCCCAAATTCTTAAGACTCCCTAAGTGGGTTTTTATCTTATCCACAGTAAGTGTACAATAAATATTTGATAAGTTAAATCTTATCTTTAATTTCAATGTTAAGATTTGAGGCAGCCCATACACCCACTCCCTTTTAAAGTAGCATTTCAATTACACATTTTACAAAAACTCTTTCAATTACCTAAGCTACAGTGAATTTTCTCTCTTGTTTGGATTGCAGAAGCCATACACTCTCTGCCCCCTTTTCTATTTCCAAAAATTGTTAGCAAAACTTGTTCCTGCTCCCTAAAGTAAATTACCAGTAAGGTAGTCAGCAAAGGAAAACAAACTCTGAACAGTTTATCTGCTGACTAAAATTAGGCATAAAGCTTGGTGAGAATAAACAAAAACTATAGTATCATACATGTCTCTCAATTATATAGTTCTTTCCATTAGAAGAAATGACCAAAAGTGTATTTAGTTGTTGTAATAGGCCTTTAAAAAAATCCCTATCACTTATAGAAAATGCAAATAAATATGAAAATATTTAACTATTTAAACTGTTATGTTAAAATTATTTCCACACCACAGCATTTTTAAATGCCTACTTTGATCACCAAATATAGGCACACTTTTGAAAGATGGATGTAGAAAAGACTTTATAAAAAATGAGGTATGATCTGCTTTCCCATTTATTATTACAATTTTTTAAAAAGATTTTATTTATTTATTTTTAGAAAGAAGGGAAGGGAGGGAGAGAAACATCAATGTGTGGTTGCCTCTCACGTGGCCCCCACTGGGGACCTGGCCTGCAACCCAGGCATGTGCCCTGACCAGGAATTGAAGCAGCGACCCTTTGTTTCGCAGCCCACACTCAATCCACTGAGCTACACTAGCCAGGGCTATTATGTACAATTTTTAAAAAGCACTTTACATATACTGTCCACAAAATTTTATAGTAGCTTCATTTCCCAAGGATGAAATATATTGCTTACTTGGGCTCCTGCTTGGAAGTCTAAGCTTGACGGATGCTCTCACTGGTCTAGAAACCACAGCATATGGTAATACTGAATAAGTGCAGAGACAAACGGCACTAAACAATGGCAAATGCTCTGTGAAACACCAACAGTACAAATGCTCTACTGGGACTGCCTCTGCTATACGTAAACAGAGACAGCTGGAAGCACATCTTAGTAATTTAGAAATTAGAATACATACTGTTTGTTTCCTGACATTGCAGAACTCAAATGTGCAAACTTTATTTTGCATTAAAACGGGTTTTGGTATACCACTTGTTTAAAAGAGAAACTAGTTTGCAAACTGTAGAGGTATACAAATGATATTTAAAAAAATAATTCATTTCTTATGCGAGAAAACAACCTGATCTGCAAAGCCCAAAAACAACCCAAGGAATTTAAATAAATACAACCACGTCAAACTTTTAAGTGTGTCTATTTCTCATCCACATTCCATTTTAAAATATATCTTCCATTTATCAGTTTCTTTTTTATACTATATTTTTCTTAAGATTTTGTGGAAACTTCTTACCACAAAGTTTCTACAGCAAAAAAGCAACTATCACTTACATACCAGTTATTATGGTATTTTAGTAATAGCTACACTTTAAAAGCTTGTTTTCAAGCATTTTGCTATCATAAGTAGTCACTGATTGCAATTTTGAGGAAAGTAAGAATGGATATGTCCTAGGCTTAATCAAAACTTTTTCACATTCTCTGAAATGTCCTAGCAATTAACATCTCGTGGGTCACTAACTACAGTCTTAAGAGCAATATTCAAAACCACAGCAGGTTATAAATACAGTGAACTACAATAACTACAATTACAAGCTACTATTCAACTAAAAATAGTTTTCTAGTGACAAATGTATAAACAATTCATTTAGAGTAACTGTCCTAAAGTTTTACTTTCATTTTCTTTTTTAAGAAGTTATAAAAACAACTCTAACTGTTATGAGTCCCCCACAAAGATTTGGAGGGAGAAAAGCAGCACGATGTTCTCGACAAGTACAAAACGGCATTCTATATTACTACTACGAGGAAAATGTTGACGATATTATACCAAATCTCAAATCACCTTGATCAATTTCTCTCACTTCCTAGCAATTGTCCTTCCTTCTTTCTAAATTTAGGTAATGTGGTTATGTGTGAGGAAAAACAATCAAACAAAAACAACAACAAATAAAGAGTTTAAGGTAAATGGCAAGTCCTTGGAGGCAAGAAGAGATCCAAATGCCAGGCACCTCCTCTTGCTGGGGTAGCAATTAGAAAGTGCCACTGCACTGCTACTGAGCCTACATTACGTAGAGGGAATGTAGCAGAGATACGAGATACAAATATATTTTTAAAATAAACCAGAAAGGAAGGAGAACTGCCAATATTTGCACATGACATGATACTGTATATAGAGGACCCTAAAGATTCTACCAAAAAAAAAAAAACACTACTAGAACAGATAAATGAATTCAGTAAAGTAGCCAGACATAAAATAAATATTCAGAAATCAGTTGCATTTTTATACAATAATAATGAACTATCAGAAAGGGAAGCTAAGAAAACAATCCCATTTCAATTGCATAAAAGAATACCGAGGAATAAATTTAACCAAGGCTGTAAGACCTATACTTGGAAAATTATAAAACACTGAGGAAAGAAAATGAAGAAGATACAAATAAGGGGAAGCACACACCACGTTCATGAATAGGAAGAATTAACAGCATTAAAATGTCCACATTACCCAAAGCAATCTACAGAATTAATGCAATTCTATCAAGATACCAATAACATTTCACAGACTAGAACAAATGTTACAAAAATTTATATGGAACTGTTACCGAACAAAGTGGGATTTGGCTGCCTGCCACTGTACACATACATAACACAAAGATTGATGGGGAAGGAAAAAGGTCTTTATTAAAATGTTGCCCAATTTTGGAGGAAGCTGGGAACTTCCTGGATCCAGGCCAATCTCTTCCATAAAACACAGAAAGAAACCAGCCACCCCCAGAACCAGAGTCAGTGTCCAGACACCCTGCTCCATTCTTATCTGTCCTCCTGGGGCCAAAGACCGTTACACAAATGGCGACGGCTCTCCATCAGGCTCTCTCCCTGGGGTGCGCACTTATGGGGCCAGCACTGCCATTGCCTTGCCACAGCTTCTTCCCCTTGCCTGGGCCACTGCCGCAGCACTGCAGCTGGTTGTGCAGTGGCTGTGTCCATGGACCCCCCCGCAGTGCATGTAGTTGGTGGGAATGTAGACTGATACAGCCACTGTGGAAAGCAGTATGGAGTTACTTCAAAAAATTAAAAATAGAACAGTCTTCTGATCCAGTAATTCCACTTCTGGGAATATATCCAAAGAAACCTGAAACACCAATTTGAAAAAATATATGTACCACTACATTCATTACAGCATTATTTACAATAGCCAAGATCTGGAAACAGCCCAGTGCCTGTCAATAGATGAGTGGATAAAAAAACTGTGGTACATTTATACAATGGAATACTACGCAGCCATAAAAAGAATGAAATCTTATCTTTTGTGACAGCATGGATGGACCTGGAGAGTATTATGCTAGGTGAAATAAGTCAGTCAGAGAAAGACAAGTACCATATTATTTCATTTAAATGTGGAATCTAATAAATAAAACAAACAAATAAAAGAAACAGACTCATAGATATTGAGAACAGACTGAGAGCTGCCCAGGGCTGAGGAGGGGAGGTTCAGGGGCTGGGTGAAAAAGGTAAAGGGACTGAACAAAGGAAAAACAAAAACTCATAGACACAGACAATGGTAAGGTGATTACCAGAGGGAAAGGGGATGGGTGAGGGGCAGTAGAAGAGGGTTAAGGGGGGATAAATGATCGTGGACGGAAACTTGACTTAAGGTCATAAACACACAATACAATGTACAGACGATGTATTATAGAATTATACACCTGAAACCTATATAATTTTATTAACCAATATAACACAAAGTCAATAAAAAAATTTTTTTAAATACATTAAAATAAATAAATAACACAACTGACTGGGTGTCTTTTAAATAGTTGACACATCTATGAAACATTTAAGACTAGGTTTAGTTTGCATTCTCTGTAAGATTAGTAAACCTTAAAATCTAAATTCTGGTTATGTACTATCAACAATGCAGCTTTAGCAGAACACCTGGACCTGCTGCAGGTACTACTCAGAGCCATTCTCACTCACCATCCTGGTACTTGTTGCAAACAATGGCTGTAGAGCCTACAGCATCCCAGCAACACTTCACGTGAGGCTATCGTTATTTCAAAGACATTCCCAACAGAACTTTTTCCAATTACACTAAGTGAAGTGTCTGGTAAGGACTTTCCAGGAATAGTATCTGCCAGTCTCGGGGAACTTACTTTTCTTTGACTGCAAGAACAGCTAGCTACTCAGTGCACAGATAGTACTTCGAATTAGTCAACTGTTTAGAGGGTTAGAAAAAGGTTTTTCCTATAATCGCTATTAAAGAAAGATTAACATTAAAAAAAAAAACTATCCAGTGGGAGAAAAGCTTAAGTGTAATATTTAACTTAAATTGCTGCCATATTTTCAATCTCATTTTTAGTCTGTCATCATTGGATTTCCAAATGTGTGCACTGCATTTGACCATGCGTATTTAATTGCAAATCTACATATTAATATAAACTATGGAAGTTACAAACCCAGCTAAATCTTTTCTTAAGCAAAAAGCTTTAGCAGACAGACTCCAAATTAACACAAAGCATACTTCTTTCTCTAATTAAAGAGTAATATTGTAAAAGCTTACATCCTGTAAAGCAGAAAAGAGGAGGGACATAAATCAATTCGACTACAGACAATTACAGCACTATTTCATTTTCCTCAATGCTTTGCTCTTCATAAAAGAAAACCTTAATTCTGGCAATACATGGAACTTACTTTAAAGCCATAAATATTTACTGAATGACTACAAGGTGTCAGGCAGCGTGCTGTCCCGGGGAAGGTAAAAAGGTTATGCTCACAAAGGATGTAACAGTGACTTGCATATGTAAGTGACCTGAGCCCCACTATTAATTAATAAAGGCAATTCTTCATATGTGTATAACGTTGGCTTAGGAATCCAGTCTTCACCAGCCCTGTCTGCCTGAGGAAGAAGTGGACTCTTCAAAGGCAGTGGCAAGAAGATAGAACCATAAATAAAACTTAAAGAAAGGATGATCAGAAGCCACCCAACAGGCTGCTTCCTCATTTGCATAGGCCTGGATATCTCCAACATTTTGCAGAAGGCTTCTCCGATAACTGAGGACTTGGGTATCTGATTTACATACCAAATGGCCCCTACAGCAACTATGAACTGGAATGTTAACATTCCAATTTCATTCCAGTGTGTCATTTCCAGTATTTTTATTTCTTTTTATTTTTTCTTGGCCCTTCTGAATCAATCTGCATTCCTATAGCAGAAGGTGATAGAAAAAGCCAAAGATAAAGACCAGGCCCAGAAACCTTCCAGGGATTCCAGGAACTTAGAGGCAATGACTTGGAAACTTCAACATTAATGGAAAGGCACTGAGGTCTTGTTACTCTTACGAAACACTAATCTGATCTTGTTAACTAAATGATCAACTCTTAAAGTCACTGCAGAGCCCACAAGCTACACACTCACATCACTACAACCCAAACATTGTTTCAGGTGGTCTAAGAGCCTGGGATTCAGTGAATCAGTTACTGTGAGAACACTGGAAGGACAGACATCCAGCCAACTCAGCTGAAGCCCTAGTCTCCTCACTTTCACCTGATGACAAAGGGATTTTTAAATAGTAAGCAGGCCCTACTGTACTTTTCTTCTCATTTTAAAAAGCTAATTAACATTAAAGTGAGAATAGCATTTACCCTGGGAATATGAAAAGAAAGTCATCCTAAGAAAAATAACTACTTGAGAATGCAATTTGTAAAGAGCCTAGTCACAAAATACCACATGTTAATAGCTCAGGTTCTCTTTGAGAACTAAAATTTATTTGGATTTATGAATCAGCACTTGAGGAAAACGTACAAAGGAAACCAAACTCTGAATTTAATAATACATGCAAATGTGACATTTGAGCATCTGCAAAATTATCAAATGAATACAGAAGGGCATTTAGAGAAACACACAGAATTCAGTAAGAATCACAAGTACGCAGTCTTGTATAAAGTCATATACTCACAACAATGAACTAGAAGTTAAGAGATAAGTTTTTATAACTAAATTTTGCCACAACCCAGTGTGACATGGGGAAATTTATTTAAACTTTCTTAGATCTGTTTCTTATTTTTAAAATAAAAATATACACTACATAACCAAAAATAGTATCTACACTACATAGTTAATATTATTAGTGGTTAGAAGCATCTCCCGAAGAACATACTCTTAAAAATGTGCTCTGTGCCAGTAGATTCAAGACCCACCGTCAGAGTACTGAGATAGGTCAGAGAGGAGTCCGACAAACTTGTACAGGCTAGTCCTAAAGCGAAAGCCCAAATAATCAGTGGCTAAACTACAAATTACATACCAATAAAGGAACAGAAATACCTTACTGGCTCAACAGCAAATGAAATATATAAAATATATACAAGGAAAAAGCAATGTCAAAGAATAGCCATAGAGCAACTAGAATTATAATACATGAAAATCCAATTCACTAGGTAAATAGTCTCAAACATAGAGGCTCCAAAAATTGGCATCAAAAATGTACTTGAATACATTAAAAAGTTTATGAGAACCAACAAATATTCACCTGTCTTCTTATAAATTAACAAAGTTGGAAATAAACTAGTTATTTCCAACTGATTAATTAGAACATATAATTTTTTTTTAGATTTTTAATTTTAATTTTGATATAATTTTTAAAGATCCTATTCAAGTTAATTATACATAAATATTTTAAAGATCCTATTCTACGCAGCAATAGAGACTTAAATTTAGGAATAAACTGAAAACTAATGTGTAAGAACTATATGAAATACTAGAAACACTTAAAAACCAGTATCAAAAAAGGACAAGTTCTGGCCAGTGTGGCTCAGTTAGTTGGAGGGTCATCCTGTAAACCAAAGGGTCACAGGTCACAGGGTCGATCCCTGATCAGGGCAGACACACAAGGTAACAGATACAAGTTTCTCTCCTCTCTCTCTCCCTCCCTTCCTTCCCCACTTTCTAGAATCAATAAGCATGTCCTCAGATAAGGAAGGGAAAATTAAGAAAGAAAGAAAAGCATTATGTGTTTCTGAATAGAAAAATTCAATACTGTGGATAAATTTTCCACTGGACCCTACAGGACACCTACTACATTAAGGCCACACTACCAAGACAGGGAATCAAAGCATCTCTACCTAATACACAGAAACAAACACACAGAGGCTGACAAAACGAGGAGACAAAGAAACATGGCCCAAATGAAAGAATAGACCAAAACTCCAGAAAAAGAGCTAAATAAAATGGAGATAAGGAATCTATCAGATGCAGTTCAAAACACTGGTTATAAGGATGCTCAAGGAACTTAGTGAGGACCTCAACAGCATAAAAAAAGATCCAAAACAAAGGATCCACTAATTGAAATAAAGAACAATGTACAGGGAAACAACAGTAGAGTGGATGAAGCTGAGAATCAAATCAATAATTTGGAACATAAGGAAGCAAAAAAACAACCAATCAGAACAACAAGAAGAGAAAAGAATCCAAAAAAATGAGGATAGTGAAAGCAGCCTCTGGGAAAACTTCAAGAGGTCCAACATTTACATCATATGGGTACCAGAGGGAGAAGAGAAAGAGCAAGAAATGGGAAATCTATTTAAAAAATAATGAAAGCAAACTTCCCTAATTTGGTGAAGGAAATAGACATGCAAGTCCAGAAAGCACAGAGAGTCCCAAACAAGATGGATGCAAAGAAGCCCACTCCAAGACACATCATTATTAAAATGCCATAGGTTAAAGATAAAGAGAATCTTAAGAGCAGCAAGAGAAAAAGCAGCTACCTACAGGGGAGTTCCCATAAGACTGTCAGCTGATTTCGCAAAAGAAACTTTGCAGGCTAGAAGGGATTGGCAAGAAATATTCAAAGTCTCGGAAAGTAGGGACCTACAGCCAAGATTGCTCTACCCAGCAAAGATCATTTAGACTCGAAAGACAGATAAAGAGCTTCCGAGACAAGAAAAAACTAAAGGAGTTCATATTCACCAAACCATTATTATATGAAATGTGAAAGGGACTTATTTAAGAAAAAGAAGTCCCTTTTAGTATGTCCATAGTATTGTTCAATACTATGAACAATAAAATGGCAATAAATGCATATCTATCAACAATTGAATCTAGAAAACAAACTAAGGAAACAAGAATAACAGAGACAGAACCATAGATACAGAAAGCATTTTAATGGCTGCCAGATGAGAGGAGGGTAAAAGGGAATGGGTGAAGAAGTGAGAAGATTAAGTACAAATAGGTAGTTACAGAATAATCATGCAGATGTAAAGTACAGTAGCTGAAGAACTTATATGCATGACCCATGGACATGAACAAAGGCGTGGGGATTGCCTGAGGGAGTGGGGG
The DNA here is from genome assembly GCA_004026765.1 of Micronycteris hirsuta. Classification (NCBI taxonomy): domain Eukaryota; kingdom Metazoa; phylum Chordata; class Mammalia; order Chiroptera; family Phyllostomidae; genus Micronycteris; species Micronycteris hirsuta. The sequence continues at coordinate 44,325 of PVJI01001981.1, read as the reverse complement.
GTGCTGGGTGGAACAGTGCAAAGGGGGAAAAATCAGGACAACTTTAATAGTATAATCAATATAATTCTTTTAAAAAGGCAGATGCTCAACCTTGGTAGTAATAAAAATGCAAATTAAAGCAATATGAATCTATTCTCCACCAACCGGATTGGTTAAAATAAAAAGAGACTATTATATCTAGCTACAGCAAGGATAGGGGTTGGGGGTGGGGGAAAACCAGCCATCTAACACTTTGTGGGAGTAATTTGGTTCAGCCTTTTAAAAGGGTCATTTAGCAGTGTCTATCAAAATTAAAGTCTGCATACCCTTTGGCTCAGTAATTCCATTTCTAAGAGTTGTATTACTAAAATAATTGCACATGTGCACAGATACATGTACATCAATGTTCACATCAGCATCATTTGTAAACAAGATATCAAAGTGTCCACCAATATATGAATGGCTAAATAGATGATTGTATATGTCAGGAATGAAGTAGAGCTATCTATATGTTCTGGCATGGAAGGCTATCCAAGATAAACTGTTAAGCAAAAAAAACGAAAAACCCCAAAAAAACAAGCAAGCCTCAAAACAATAGGAAATGTGTGTGTGCACACATGTAGTCATGCATTATGTCCGTGTATAATGCATCAAAAGGATCAGAAATGTACACACACAACTGATGTGACTATGAATAAGGAGAACTTTCACTTTTGACCTCATGTACTTTCAAACTGTTTGAATCTTTTACAATACACATACAAACTTTTTAAAGCTTTAATTTTTTTCAGAAAGCATTTATATTATCCACACATCTCTAAGTGGCAAATAAAACAAAGAATAATGATTTAAATGTTTTATTAATATCAAATCCTAACAGAACAGCAAAATGAAATTCAAAGTAACCTAACATTGAGGATACAAATCCCTAAATAAAAAGTATCATCTAACTTCAAGAAGAAAGGAAACCAGTACCTGCACAACCAAAAACTTATTTAAAATTTAAAACTAAATACAGAGAATAGCAGCAAAATATCAATTCAGATGTCTGGATAAAAAATTCTTGGAATGTGGTCCATTCCTTAAACAAAGGAGAAACAAAAGTATAATATAGCAACACAAGAACACACTGCACAGGCATGAAGAATCACAGGAGACAGAAAACAGTCCAGTTTTACAGCCTAGACACAGATGGGAATTCAGAGACACACTAAGTTGGGAGGATCCAAAAGGCACCACAGCAAAGGTTTAAAAGGAAACACATTTCATTGAAGCCCTACTCTAGACACTAGAATTCAAAATTATAAGTAAGGTAATCTGGAAATGACACCAACGTGGCAGACAATATCTCCACACTACTTCTAATCTCCAGAATAACCCCTTGGAGCACTTTCAGAACTTTCTTGTGCTAAGCAACCTCTCTCAATTAATATTTTAGAGAAAATGAATCTTGCTTAGACAACAAAGAATTATCCTCATATTTTTGTTCATCAACCTGTGCTCATGGAAGTGTGAGCAAAACCATTATTTGGCTTTAAAAAGTAGTACATATTTAAATTGTGGTATAAAATTTACCTTCATGAATGCCTTTTTTTCAATCTATAAGAAGATACACTTTTGATGGTAAAGCGGTCAAATCCTAGCCCAGCCTGGGATTTAATGTTGACCATAGATAACTGTACCCATTTATGTAATGTGGAGCAGAATACTGTAAGGGACTCTTGGTTCTTGATTAGAGCCCTGCCTTTTTCAGGTAAGGGAAATGTCCTAAAAAGTGCTAAGTTTAATAGGAAAATGTTACGGGGTGGAAAATGTTCCTGCTATAACCACACAACAAGAAGAATGCCGGAAACCACTCTGCAAAATAGGCAACTTCTCCCACCCCACTAATCTAACTTAACTTGGACCCAATTATGCTCTAGAATCAGTCAAGGAAGTAATAACAATCTGTTACTCGCACTCTTCCTTTTCGTCTACCATTACCCCCTCTCTCTTCCACTCTCAACTCACAGTCCCAAGCACAATATGCATAGATACCTAAAGTTATACCTTTTCTGTAGTTTTGGATCCAGTTATCAATCTTTTAATCTCTGCACCATAGGCAACAGAGTGTGTGGACCCTGAGAATCAAGGTAACTACTAAGAAGGGCCGCCGGTGGCTGAGCTCAAAAAAACAAAAATCAGAGCCTAGCAGCCATTTCTATATAGGGTGCTCTCAGGCAAACCTCACTTCAAGGAGAAGCCTGCACTAAGCTGCCTGCCTCCTTTTTACTGAACTGCCTTCCTGCACTGTGTTCTCTGCCTTCTGAGCACCTTCACCAACCAATCAGAGCAGCTCCATTCTCACCCATCTGAAGAGTGCCTTTTGGACCAAAATGCAAAGATTTGGAGTCCTCATTTGCATGAAGACAGACCAATCAGGGACTAGGGGCAGGGACTTCTGTCTCTGTAAGTCAAGTCCCCTCTGGCTTGGAGAGCTACTTTCCCTTCCCACTGAAGACTGAGGACAGTGTTTTCCCCAGCTGGACCAGCAAAGATGTCTGTCAGAGCACATCAGAGCAGACCAGAGCTGTCTAGCAGGAGAGGAGCCTGGTCCCATGGTGGCCTCACAACAATACTGCTCTTCAGCTGTGCTGCTTCATAATTAAGCTGTAACACTATTTAGCTGTTCCATAACCATGCTGTTCTCACAGCCCTGCTGTACCATAACTGAGCTGCTTGCACTGAATAAACTTTTCTTCTTCACCACACCCCAAACTGGGGACTCCTGTTGGCACTGAATTGGCACAGGATAACAGCACACCATGTCCTAATGCACAAGATAGAAGATCTCATTAAAATTAAAAACTTCAGTGCTTTCAAGGATACTATCAAGAAAATTAACACACAATCCACAGAATGGGAGAAATTATTTGTCAGCCATATATCTGGATAAGGGACTTCTATCTAAAATATATAAACAACTTTACAACTCAATAATAAAAATAGAAATAACTCAATTAAAAGTGGGCAAAGTCAATTTTTTAAATTGTCTGGAGTATTCTGCAGTATTCTGCAATATTCTGGCAGGGGAGGGGGGGTTGGTAAGGACAAAGGATCCAAAAAGACATTTCTCCAAAGAACATATACAAACTATCAGTGAGTACAGGAAAGTTGCTCGACATCACTAGTCATCAGGGAAATGCAAATCAAAACCACAATAAGATTCCACTTCATACTCACAAGGATGACTATTTAAAAGAAAAACAAAAAAATAGGTAGGTGCCCTGGCTGGTGTAGCTCAGTGGATTGAGCGCGGGCTGGGAACCAGAGGGTCCCAGTTCGATTCCCCGTCGGGGCACATGCCTGGGTTGCAGGCCAGGTCCCCAGTGAGGGCCATGTGAGAGGCAACCATACATTGCTGTTTCTCTCCCTCTCTGTCTCCCTCCCTTCCCCTCTCTCTAAAAATAAATAACTAAAATCTTTAAAAAAAAAAAAGTAGGTAGGTGTTGACTGAAACTCTTATACCCTGCAGATGGGAATGTAAGCAAGATGGTGTGGCCACTTTGAAAGTCAGGCAGTTCCTTAAAAGGTTAAACATAAAATATTTGCACATTATAGAATATTCAAAATATATAAAGAATTCCTGTAACTCAAGAACAAAAAGACAAACAAAATTTTTAAATGGGTCAAGGGCTCAAACAGACATTTCTCCAAAGAAAATATACAAAAAGCCAAAAAGTAAATAAAAGATGTTCACATCATTAGAAAATGCAAATCAAAGCCACAGTGAGACACCATTTCAAACCTACCATGATGGTTAAAATTAAGCAAACAGATGGAAAATGGTGTTCGTGAGGGTGTGGAGAAATTGGAACCCTCCTTGCATATTGCTGGTAGGAATGTCAAATTGTTCAGCAGCTGTGGAAAACAGTTTGTTAGTTCTTCAGCAAGTTAAACAGAATTATTATATGACCCAGCAATTCAAGTCCTGGCTATAAACCCAAAAGAACGGAAAACAGGAACTCAAACAGATGCTTGTATGCCAACATTCATTGCGATATTATTCACAAAAGCCAAAAGGTGTAAGCAGCCTACATCCAATAAGATGAGTAGACAAACAAAATCTGATACACACATACAATGAAACACTGCTCAGCCATTAAAAGGAATAAAGTTCCCATACATGCTAACATAGATGAACCTTAAAAACATTATGCCAAGTGAAATAAGCCAGATGCAAAAAGATAAATATTGTTTGATTCCACTTATATGAAGTACCAAAAATAGGCAAAATCACAGAGGCAGAAAGATTAGTGGTTACTAGGGGCTGGGGGAAGAGAGGAATGGGGAATTACTGCTTAATGGTACAGAGTTTGTATTTAGGTGACAAAGAAGTTTTAGAAATGGTGGTGATGGCTGCACAACATTGTAAATGCAATTAATGCTACTGAATGGTACATTTAAAATAGTTAAAATAGCAATTTCATATTTTATTCTCCCACAATTTAAAAAAATAATGTAATATACTATTAAATTATAATAATTTAAATGGGTGAGTTGTATCTTATGTAAATTACTATATCTCAATCAAGTTATTTTTTAAAAAACACAAAACACAATTTCAGAAAAATCAGAAAGAAAATTTCCAAAAAAGGAATTAAATAATGTACCTAGAGATTATGATATCATTATATAGTAAAAGTAGTTTATTAACATAATATGTTTGCAATATGGCAAAGGCAGGTTTCTAAAGAGTATGAACCTACTAAAAAAAATATCTACCCTGGCCAGTGTGGCTCAGCTGGTTGGAGCGTCATCCCGTAACCAAAAGTATCATGGGTTCCCAGTCAGAGCACATACCTAGGTTGTGTGTTTGATCCTTGGTACAGGCACAAAAGAAAGGCAACAAATTGGTGCTTCTCTCTCACATCAGTGTTTCCCTATCTCCCTTCCTCTCTCTCTACAACGCAATGAAAAAATGCCCTCAGGTAAGGATTAAAAAAAAAAAAAAAGGTCTGGAAGATTATGCCCCAAAATACTGATTATTGGTAGTTTTGTCTGAATGATAAAATTACTAGTAATTTTTATACTCTTCTAATTTTTACATAATGTATGTACACTATTATATAATAAGAAATAAAACAAAATAGAAAGTATATACATCTTTAATAACAGGACAGTTAAAGTATATACACAGTATTAGCTTATGATACTTATCTGATCATTAGGTTATTAGCTCCATTTGGTGTCTAGTAACCTATTTTGAATATAATTAGCATTTATACTATAAACTTCTCCTTAAATCCATTTGCCCCTTCTAGGATTCTTACATTTAAGTTGACTACACACATTTTCTCTAAGTAGAAAAATCCTTCACATTCAATAGACTAGAAAATATCAGACCAGATTTCTAAAAATCTATAAACTGATTATTGTGGGTAATCATTTCCTTACGCTGTAGTAAACAATGGGAATATAATGCTCCCCAAAACTACCTATCCAAATTACTCTTTGAATTCTTTCGTGTAGATCTTTTTCTAAAAAAAGAAATGTTACCATTATACACTTACTGAATGCCATGTACTATGCCAAATACTGTAGAAGCATTATCTCATTTCATTTTTATAACAACCCAGTGGGTTGGCATTATTATCATCACTTTACAAATGAAGATACAGAATCAGAACTAAGATTCAAACAAATGTCTGACTTCAAAAGTCTTCATTCTTTCTAATACTATGCTATATTGTAGAAAAGTTGGCCCTACTCTCCCATTTCTTAAATCTTTTTAATTAAAAAAATATATACGTACATAATTGTTCTATTTCAAAAAGCTATTTCTTTTCCTGCCTTTACACATTCTTTGTTACCATTCTGAAACAAAGGTTTTGTTACCATTCTGAAACAAAGGTATTCTGAAACAATGGTATTGTTACCATTTAATGTAAACATGAAATACAGCAAGAATTTATAAATACAATTCTTTGTCGCTCTCACTCATACAACATAGAATGGCAAAGAATTGGGTTCCATCAAACATACATAGTGATTGGAAAATTTGCTTCTTTAGTGACTACACTGGATTACACACTATCTTATGCAGACATCTAGGATACAGATCTGTTTTAGGATTAGCAAGACCACCTACTTCCATACCCCGAATCTTATAAAAGGGGAAATTGAGATAAGCTGACTTGCCAGTTAGTGGAAAGGAAACTGGCACTTGAAACCAGATTTCCTGACTCTCAGTAACTCCATTACTCCACAGTGGGCCCCTGAGGTAATTCCTAGGTGACAGATATGGAGATGGACTCTTTTGACTTCAAGCTACTATGGTCTTTGAATCTGCCCATGGAAACTAAAAAGGAGACTCAGAGTTGATGGACTTGATCACTTTGTTGTATCCTAGCATGGAGATAAGATCAGGAACTTTATCCACACAAAAGAGCCAGGCATATTTGACCCACCACTCAGTCAGATTCCAACCATCCTCGCTTCGTCTGCTTCATTCTTGCCATTCTCCACTTCTGACACCATTTCCACTTTCCACTTGTCTCACCCAATAATCAATAATTAAGTAGCAAATAAGATTTTCCATTATTTAAAAACCTAAAGTAACCATTAAGTCAATTCCCAATTACATAATCAAAACACCATCCGGGTTGTCTTTCTACTCCCAAAGACACGAAGAAAACAGAAATTAATGTCATTATCTACCTAAACCTAAATCATAAAGGTAGGTCCTATAGATCAAATTAAACACAATACTTTCCCATTGCAAACATCAGTGACTACTACATTATGGAAATTCGAAACAGAAAGTGGTTGAGGAAGCAGTCTTTTCTGTGCCCCAAGTTAGGGCTTATTGATATAGAATATAGCCTAATGATGAATAGAACCAACTTATGGGTCTTCTGGAGAAGACTGATGGAACCCAGGCATGGAACATACTGTTTCATGGAACCCATCCCCTCAAAGTGAAAGTTTCTAAGAATGATAGGTAACAAATGATGCTTTTTCCTTTACCAGAGTGATATTTTGTTGGCTTTGTTCACCATGCAGCCTAACACTGTTGGCAAACAATAAATGTGAGAGCATGTCAACTTACACGTGTTCTCTATTAAGTTCTAAATGCTCTTATCACATATTTAGTCTGTAAAAATGTTCCTGATTTGTCAGGTTAAAGCAACTGAATTGTTAAGAGCAAATACATTTTCATATGGCAACTGGGATAAACATATTAGCTTTAAGGTTAACAGAGTCAGGGTAATCAGCCCAACATGACACAAAGAATAAGACAGTCCTTCCCATCTCCACCCTTTCTCTCTAACCTGATCTAAAATCCCGTTGCTAGAGCAACATCTCTGAAATGCTGTTATTTTCAATTCAGAAGGACAATCATTAAAACACTGGAAGTTGTTCTAGGTGAGTCAGTGAGTGAGTGGTGAGTGAGTGTGAAGGCCAAGGACATTATGTACACTACTATTACAACACTTTTACAAGACTTTATGTACACAACTATTACGAGACTTTACAACACTGTACATTTAGGCTACATTAAATTTGCAAAACATGAGATTAAACCAAGCACAGGAGAAAACGACATAATCAAGAGATGAGGTGAACATGAAATGTTGGGAGGCTGCTGATGGTATAACACAGAATACTTACTGGGTTTTTTTATCCTCATCAGAGGATATATTTACTGATTTTACAGAAAGAGGAAAGGGGAGAGAAGGAGAGAGAAACATTGATTGGCTGCCTCCTGTATGCACCTGGACCAGTGATCAAACCCACAGCCTAGGTATGAGCCCTGACACAGGACTGAACCCACAACGTTTTGGTACATGAGACGACGCTCCAACCAATGGAGCCACCTGGCCAGCATACTGTTTACAGCAAACTTTCCCTTACATAAGTATAAAGGATATACCCTAAAATAACAATAAAAAGTATAGTGAACACATAAACCAGTAACATAGTGGTTTATTTTCATTACCAAGTATTATGTACTGTACTAACTGTGCTATATTTTCAGACAACTGGCAGCACAGGTTTGTTTAGACCAGCATCACCACAAACATGACGGCCACACCACCAGGCAACAGAAACTTTTCGACGCTATTCTAATATTATGGGACCAGCATCACACGTGCCTGCTGTTGACTGAAACATCATTATGTGGTGCATAACTGTATAAATCACAACATCACAGGGAGACAATCAAATAATCATAAAAATAAAGGTGCATTACAAACTGATAAATGTTATAAAGAACAACAGATTTAAAATCTGGTAACTATTATAACGGACAACAGAATTACAAGCCAACAGATGTGATGAGGTGCTCTGAGAACATACAGTACAGAAATCTGACCTCGTCTAAACCTGGGAGGGCAGGTTTCAGAGGAAACATAAGCTCATGGTCCCCAAACTATAAGCCAAAGTGCCTGGAGTACAGCAGTTAATTCACCAGAGTACCCTGGGTTTAAATTTCTAAGGAAAATAGTAATATTTGATCTATTATTTATCATGTGAACCAGCAGCTCAAGGTAGTTCAGTTTCAACTTTAGATCATGGCACATTCTTTTTAAAGACATATCTTTGTGATGCTGATTTTTTGGTGGGTGCTTGTTGCGATAACAAGTACCACACGAAAAGTAATGTGGAAAAGGAAATGAGGATGAAGTGCCCAATCTGACTCCAAGATAGGAGAAACTACAGTGTCCAAAAGGCATTTACATCCCATTAGTTAAGTAATTGTGGAAAGGCAATCGCTACTTCTTCTTTTAAATTATACGTATTATTTCTTCAGCTACAAAAATTGTTAGAGAATACTTATTAAGTATTGTTTGGATGTAATTATTTAATAAATAGAACTATTAGATATTTCTTTTCAACTAGAGTGGTTGTGAAAAATTTACTGAGATGCTAAGGGAATCTTTAGTGTTTGGGAATCTCTGTATTAAGCTAAGATCTGAAGGATGAATAGGCATTTCAAACACCATGTAGTAGAAGGAGCAAAAGACAGGAAAGACAGGGTCCCCATCCTTGAAGATGTTACAATTTAGCTAAGGAAGCAAAACTAAAAGATAAAACGTTTTAAAACTTTAATACTTGCAAAAATCTTTCATATCTTTTCTCATGAAAGTCTATTAAGTGTGTGTCTATGCCCCCTCTAAATTGAGAGCCCCTAAAAGCCTGTATCCCAGCACACAGATATAGCACAGTTTGCACTCAGGAAGTATTTCTGGGTCAACTGCACTTTTATAGGTTTACTCTCCTTAGGCTTTTCTCAGAAATGAAAGCTCCAATTACCCTATGAAAGGGTAACTCTGCTTTAAGTATTCTCTACTCCCTCACATCTCCCAAGTGCTGCTTTTCCACTGACCTTCAAAATTGAGGCCATACATATTAACTGCCCTGGGAAGACTTCCCTGACCCACTATACTGAACTCTATATGTCCCTTATCTAAACAGTATATATGGTATATTTCTATCACAGGACTTCCCACTTTATCCTGTAGTAGTCACTGTTTAAATTCATTGTCTCCCCACTCGCTGTAAACTTGTGATAGCAGGGTCTGGTGCCTTATTCATCTCAGCAACTACCACAGTGTCTAGCTCTCAAAAATGTTTTCTGAATAAATGACAAGTATAGGGAATTAAAAAAAAAAAAAGACTACTTACACCATTTCACCTCAATGGGCTTCTTAGAAAAAACAAGGAATTTACTCAAAAACTTTAGAACGAAAATTTACAAATTTGCAAAAATGAAAATGATTGATAATCATCCAGTGCTGGCAAAGAATCATTACTCTGCTTACATAAATATAACAACTATAATGTTTTTGAAAAGTAATCTGACAGTGGAAGAGGGTATAAGGGGGATAAATGGTAATGGAAAAAGTACAATAAATATAAATTTTTAAAAAAAGAAAGGTAATCTGACAATTATCTATTAAAATTTGAAACACATCTATCCTCTGACTCAACAATCCTATGTAGGGGTTCACAATCAATCACTTCAAGATGTGCCTCTGTGGTATGTGGACTATTTTGAGTTAAAGGCAACCAAGACCTACTTTTAGGAACCTTACTGACAAAAATAATATGCAGTGTTATGTTTACAAGGAAGTATACTGCCCTGGCTGGTGTGGCTTTGTAGATTCACTAGCCTGCGAATCAGAGGGTCGCCCATTTCATTCCCAGTCAGGGCACATGCCTGGGTTGCCTGCCAGATTCCCAGTAGGGGGCACGTGAGAGGCAACCACACATTGATGTTTCTCTCCCTCTCTTTCTCCCTCCCTTCCCCTCTCTCTAAAAATAAATACATAAAATCTTTTTTTTTAAAGGAAGTTTACTGAAGCATTGTTTGCAATAGCAAAATAATTCCTGGAAACTATCATGAATGTTTATCAATAGAGGAATGGTACAACCATGCTATGTAGCATCCATTTTATAGAATATTCTGCAGCTGCTAATAAGAATGAATTAAATCTATATGTAAAGACCTTTAAAAAAATTCCATGATACATTCAGTAGAAAATAGAATATTCCCACCTGGACATAAAAATGGTAAATACATGCATTTTTTATGTATAAGAATATTAAGAAAGAGATGAGGAAGCAGTTAATACCAGACAGTGAATACTAGCGACCTCAGATTAGAGGATAGTAACTTTTCCCAAATAGTATGTAACTTTTGTAACTTAAAATAGGCCAAAAAAAAAAAAAAGAGAAAGTTTTAAAAACGATAGTAGTACCAAAATATAGTCTTTCCTCCATGTCCTTAACAAAAAAAATCCTGTTAAAACCACTTTTAATGAAATGGTAGTGCTTCAAAGAGTCAAGAATTCTGTGAACTACCTCTTTTACAATAATTTAAACTGTCTTAAAGAAACCAAACAACCTATCTCTTACTCTATCCTATACCACCAAAAGGAGAAAGACCTATTCTTAAACTAGCTTAATGTCCAGTGGATCTTCCTATCTAGTTTCTTCTATGAATAGTAATCTGCTTCAGGGATTTGTAATCAGGAGCTTGGAAATTTTAGAATGCTCAGATTTTCACAACCATACCACTTATTCACTGAGAATAAACAGAAATGTCATATGAGAAACTTGAGTAAGACAGAGGTAGGTCTCCTTCAAATCCCTCTATCCTAAAATTGGGAGAGCTAACTGCTATTTGGGCGCCCCCTGGGGATCAAATTTTAAATTTATTTACATCTTGAAAAATTTTTTTTAATCCTCACTACAAGACAAGCTTATTGACTTGCAAGAGAGAAGAAGGGAGGGAGAGAGAGGGAAACACTGATGTGAGAGAGAAACATCGATGGGTTGCTTCCTGTATGTGTCCTGACCAGGGACGGAACCTACAACCTAGGTATGTGTCATTATGGGGGATTGAACCTGCACCCTGAGACCTTTCAGTTTACAGGACAACGCTCCAACCAACTGAGCCACACCAGCCAGGGTAAAAATATTTTTACATCTTTAGGACAAACTAGTATCCTCCAAAAATATTTAAAGAATATTTATTAAGCACCTACTATATGCCAGGCACAATGTTCAACACTTAAGACACAAAGATAAGTAAAATCAAGTTTCTGATTTCTACATGCTTAAAATCAATATCACCCAAAACGTTCTAAGGACAGTAGGTAGGATGGCCAAAGTATGAGTTACCCACAAAACTTGGAAGTTATGACACAAAAGATAAGAATGCTTTCTGGGTGCTATAGAAAGCAGTTTGGCATGGATATAAGCTTTAGCATAATTTGTTTATGTAAGCAAAATATTCACCATCTTTAAAAGAAAGATTTAAACATCCCTTCCAGCTAACACATGCAAAATTATAGTTGTTATTTTCAAATACAAGTTTGGGTTATGGCACCATAATTTTTCTTGGGTGAAAACAATATAAAGTTTAATTTTAATAATTCATAAATAAGGTATTTTCCCATCATGATTTTTTTAGTAACAAGTTATTCCACAACTCTACCCTCAACACTAACTCTTAAGAGGACTGTACTGATTTTAAAAATGGCTAATTTTCAAAATCAAATTGGGTATGAGAGGACACAGAAAATCAAAACAATTAGTTAGAAAATAAAACAAAACTGAAAAAGACCAGTACAAATAAGTCGGCAAAGTCAAAACTAAAACTCCTCAAACTGTTCTTAGTTCAGAATACTTTTAGATTTGCCTTTTCTTCCTCAAAGTCTGGGAGAACAAGCAACAGAGGAAGTCTTACCCTCCAGAAAGAAAAACAAGTACTATCTTCCCTCCACCTACACCCTCATCCCCAAAAGCAACGCCCCTGGACATTAGACAGCCAGATAGTGGCAGGTTCTGTAGCCAGGTCCCTAAAATGCACTTAGGCAGGCAGATTGATCTGGAAATCATGTACTTTTCACAAAGAAACAATTCTATTTCAACCACATTTCAGGGTTCCTGTGAACTAGATTAGCATTGGCATGATAGTTGGAAAATTTAGCCTTGTTTATATGGCTTTTTCCCTATAAGGAAAAAAAATCTGTTCTGAAAATTACCATCTTTTGGGATTCAATTAATGTTTGCCTGATAGTAAAATATTGAATAAAAATACAAGGGACTCATAAAAAAAAAACAAAACTCTCTGATTTAACTGACCATAGATATTCCATTGTTTAATAATCAACTGGACGATAGCAATTACTAAATTATAAACTATTTGGAATTTGCAGATATCAACTTAATGTTTATGGCAATTGGAATCAACAGTAACTATTTTCATGAAAGATGACAGTTTAAAACAGTTTAAGCTTATATAATTGCTGAAATCTTAAAGGATAAGACAATAAATTATAAGAAGGTGGTGGGATCAAGCAAAAGGAAAAAGGACTCATGGACATGGACAACAGGGTGGAGACTGCAGGGCAAGGGAGGTATAAGGAAGACTAAATGGTAATGGAAAAACACAACAAAATGAATTAAAAAACAAAGTATATAAGGAATTTTGGAAAAAATTATAAAACATACCTCATTATGGAAAGCTTATAATAGATATTTAACAGGTTTAAAATATTATCAGCCCTTACTGACCAGAGATCAGAATAAATCCTAGTTACAGAATATGTAGATTATTTTTAATCCAGTGCAGTAACACGGGTATTATTAGTTGGTTGTGGACATTTAAAGCCACTTTACGATTCAGAAACAAAATATTTAAGTGCATTCAAATATAATGGTCATAAACTCATTTTTAAAAAGCACTACTACAAAGTAAAAATAACCAGTTTCAGAAATTAAGGACAGGATGTCTAAAACTGAGAAAAAATATTTGCATATACATGTACCTGAGATTTTACTTCACTTAATATTCACAAATACCATAGGAGATAGGTATTATTTTTCCCTTTTTACAGAGAAACTCAAGCTAAAAGTAACAACTTCTCTGGAACTAAAGAAACAGTAAATGGCAGTTAGGGTTTGACTCCACATTTATTTGACTCTAAAGTCTTTGCTCTTTCCTCTATCATGCTATTTACATGAGTCATTTCATACATAAAACAGAAACTTGAAACCATCCCATTGTCACTTGTCTTCTAAAAAAGAACCAACAAAAATGAATAAAAATATTTATGTATTTTTGGTTGAATTAGTTTCACTTTTATTCCTAAAAATGATCAATAAAGATAAATACAGCTGTAGAACACATAATGAAGTAGATGTTACCATCCGACTTCTTCTGGATGCTCTTAAATGTAGAACAGGAGTGAACCGTATGAACACGGGAGAAAAATAGAAGCCCAAAGCTAAAATAAGCCACATCATGCGACAGAGGAAATTATTTTAGAAGTTCTAGGTCAAAACTTTTGTTGGTCACCGAATTTCACAGGGACTCTCTTGGCGTTTTAAGCACACATGTCATCTTTTCTGTTTCTACATATTTTGTTTTCTTTCTCTGAAATATTCCTCACACTGTCCAATAAGCATTCCTCTTCAGTGCTATTGCAAGTAACCACGTATTTGTTCTAAAATTTTTAACAGTATTGAAGTGGTAACCTTATCACGATTTGGAAAAAAAAAGTATCACAATATCAGAGTCGGGAGGTATTTTACACTGACTTTAAACTAAACTGGGTGTACAGCCTGTCTTGTTCTGGAGGCGGCAACTGAGACTCGGAGAGAGGAAGTAGCTGACCATGAACAAAGCGTGAGTTGGCTGGGCAGGGCCTGAGGTTGGAGCTTGGTCTCAGCCCTGGGCTCCATGGCTTTTCTAACCACATGAACTGCGTCAGGACTGGCACTGCCAATTGAAGAGGCCAGAGGCGCTCCTGGCAGATCACCTAAAGCAACAGTATGTCCACTGGGACTTCTTTCTAGGTTAAGGCTGGTTAGTTGAAGGTTCGTAGTTTAGAGAGCCCACGGGAAAGTAGAAAAATCAGTCTCTTCCTGGCCCGGTGGGGTGGCTCAGGTGATTGGAGCGTTGTCCTCTACACCAAAAGGCTGAGGGTTCCATTCCAGGTCAGGGCACTTACCCACTTACCTAGGTTGCCCTTTCTATCCCAGGTTGGGGCGAATATGGGAGACAACCAATCAATGTTTCGCTCTTTCCCTCCCCCCTACTCTCACTCCCCCTTCTCCTCTCTCTAAAAGCAATAAACACATCCTCGAGTGAGGATTAAAAACAGAAAAGAAAAATCGGCGTGCCCTTCAGACAAGCAGCTTTGTACGGACACCGCCTCTAACCTAAATCCGCGCTCCTGCAGCCTGTGATTATTCCACACCCAGTGACACATTGAACTCTGCGCGCTGGGGAATCCCCGGATGCTGACCCTCCCGTGATTCCTCTTCCAGCACACTCTCAAGACGAACTTTGTCCCAAAATGTAAAGAAAGAGGGGCGCAGGAACAAAGCGAGCCCAAGCAGTCTCCCTCCACTCCCGGGGCCCCCAGAGGCGGGCGGACGTGGACTACTAATCCCGACATGCCGTGCGCCTGAGGACCCCCGACCACCGCCAGGCGGGTGACGCGACGGTCGCCGGGACTCGTAGTCCGCGGCTCTGGGGGGCGCGGACGGCAGGCGTGACGGGACAAGCCGGCCCAGCGTCCGGTCAAGTCCAGAAGACCGCCAGCTGCCCGGGCCTCACCTCGACGATGCGAGCACACTGGGTTCCTTTGCCGGCGCCGGGACCGCCAAGGACGAACACAACCAGCGGTTTCATGAGGCGGTGAGAGCCAAGGAAAAGCGGCAGGCGGGTCAGCAACGGGAAACTAAGGCCCAGCACGTGCAGCAGCCTGCGGCCGCAGCGGCTCACCATACAAAGTGTCTCTGCCGGACAGACGCTGAGGGAGCTGACAGCAGCCGGCGGAGGCGCGGGCGGGGCGGGGCGGTGAGAAGGGGGCGGGCCGAGCCGGCGCCCGCCGCAGCCCGGCCGCCTAGGCTGCCGTGGCGTCCTTGCGGGGCCGGAAGAGGAGGGTCTTCCACTGCTCTCCCGGCGGTGGTGCCGGAGCACCCCCCCCTGCAGACGGGACCGGGCTCCCTCCCCTCCCTTCGCCTCTGCCTTCTCGTTCATTGGTTCATTGCGTCGGTTCTTTATCCTGTGCATCCTTCTGTCAGGCCTGTGCTGGAGTCTGTGACACGACGCACGCGAGAGCAGAGCCTATTGTCTTTATTCACAAGGAGTGTAAATTCCTGTGGGAAGGCAGCAGACTGAACAAGCCAACACACGAATCAGTAAATAATTGCAAATAGCAACAAACAAAGAAAAAATACAAATAGCAATATGAGCTTTGAAGGAGGAAAAAAACGGAAGAATAACAGGGATGAATGTAATTTGGGAAAGGTAGTCAGAAAAGACCTCTGAAGACGTGACATTCAGGCCAAGACATAAGAATGGGAAAGAGCAAAACCAAGCAAAGCAAATACAGTGTCCCACGAAAACAAAAGCGTCTTCAAAAACCCTGAAATGGCTTGTTTTAGAGAAGACAAGACCTGAGATATATGAATGACGGGAATAACAGAAGGTGCGAGAGTTAGACTGGTGGCAGCTCATTCAGGCGCTTTAGTAGAGGAAAGGAGTTTGGGTTATACTCTAATGGCACTGGGAAGCTCTTTAACTCCGTTTCTCTGCCCCCTGCATGAAAGAGAACAATCTAAAAGGAGTATAAAGAATGAGTCTTGGTGATCACAGACCTTTAATGAAAGTTGGAGGGAGGGGGAGGAGCCAAAAAAGGAAGAGCCAGAAAAGTAGGAGAAAAAACATATGAATGTGGTGTTCCAGTAAAAAGTATTTTGGGTGGGATTTTGGTAATGCAATGGTGAACATTGTGTTAAAAGCAGATAAGTATAAATAAATTGACTTTGGCAATAGGAAGACTTTAGACTTATGAATTCTACAGTTCTACCCAAAGCAGGTCACACACTATATTTAATTTGAAGCTAGGTTGAAAGAGGAGTGGATAGGTGATGAGCTGAAGTCAATAGAGAGAATAAGGGGTCGACACTTAGTTTATATAGGATGACACTAGGACTGATAATATCTAATATGGTAGCCACTAGCCACATATGGCTATTTTAATTAATTACATTAAATACAATTAAAAATTCAGTTTTTAGTCATACATAAAGTTGTTAAGTCATTTAGTTGTTAGTCATACTAACAAAATTTCAAGTGCTCAATAATCACACGTGTCTAGAGGCAATTGTACTGGACAGTGCACATACAGAACATTTCCATCATCACAAAGTGTTCTATTGGCAAATGCTGTATTAGAACTTACATTTAAGCTACTAAGATCGATGTGAAAGAAAGGAAGAGGGGCAGCCTCTTGAAAAGAAAAATCAGATGGGTTCCAAGGGGCACATGAACAGCCTTAGATAATTAAAAGGCCTTAGAGATAAAGAAGTTCATTTATAATAGGAGTTACAAGAAGGGTACAGTTACAGGAAAGTTTGAAGGTAAGGAAGCATTCAGCTGAGGGCAAAAAGAAGGGAGTAGGATGTTTGAGAAAAGAAAAGGTATGAAGTAGGCATCTTTGAGGGTGGAAAATTGGCTTTCTAAAGAAAATAATCAGTAGGACTTTTGAGCAATATTAGGAACTCATTTGGTGTTTGAGTTTGTTGACCATAAAACAGAATCAACTAGGTATTCTGTTACCAAAAATGATTTATTCAGGAAAAAGAAAGTATTGTAATCTAGTACATACAAACATTGTGAGGCATGTACAGAAACGACCATAAGTCTGTTCAGAACTCAACCTCAGCATCATCCCCCGAGAGCTCCTCCCTGACCTTTGGGTTAACAGCTGACCGTGGTATGAGATTGCACTGCTTTAGGGCTCCTCCCACAGGGTCCAGCTCCTCCGGAGGCCCTACCTATTGGTTTTGTGTAGGTTAAGGTCTCTGTCATATATTTTATGAAGATTATGGATTTGAAGATTATGTATTTGAAGATGTTTGTTCAGGTGCAGGCAGAGAGAAGACAGGTGGTTGAGTTTATCCAGGGTAGGAGTTTTGCCAAACAAGTACAACAGAGGGAGAGTCAGCCAAGAGGATGTTGGCAACAGAATGTTTATGATGATGTATGTGGGCTCAAAACCATATAGAAAGCAATTTTTGGCATGAGATGGGAGCCTGGAAAGGGGTCAAAGAATTAAAAGTGTTGCTGTAGAAGAATGGTTGCAGTAGGGTACTTAAGCAAGTGAGCTGGCAGTACAGATGCTGGTGTTCTGAATGATATTTGGAATTGAGATTTCAGAGGTTGTGAGTTTCTGGTAATGCTAAGGTCCAGGGTGAGCCCATGCTGGGTGAGACATAGGAAATGGAAGGCTGAGGCAAATGAATGCCCTGTTGTTAGAACTGAGAGGACAGTGTTCTAGGTTTATCATCTGAGTAGAAGCTTAAGTCAGGGAATATTAGAGTGAAGAAAGAGACTATGAGAGAGGAACTACCATATTTTTCAGATTATAAGATGCACCGGACCATAAGACGCACCTAGGTTTTAGAGGAGGAAAATAGGAAAAAAAAAAATTGAAGCAAAAAATGTGGTAAAATATTTAATAACATAAATAACGTAATATTTCACCAATGTAAATGTAAACAGCCAGGTAAGCTACATTTGGACTATAAGATGCACCCCCATTTTCCTCCCAAATTTGGGGGAGAAAAGTGCATCTTATCGTCTGAAAAATATGGTAAGTTGTTGAGGGCAGAGTGAACAGAAGGCTGGGAAATGATGGCAAACAGCAGGGGAAGATGGTGACATACCCTTCTGTCTGGCTACCCTCAGTCTTCTTTTCCCTCTACTATGCTCCTCTTCCCTATTTCCAGCTTCCTCCCAAGCTCATTCTACCTTTTCTTCCTCCTCTTTTTTATTTCCCATCTTTTCTCCCCTTCTTTTCCCATTTCTAACTTCCTCTCCTGCCCACTACTTCTCTTTTCCTCTCCTTCTGCTACCCTCTTATTTTCCTTTGCCCCTCTTATCCCTTCCCTCTTCAGCTCCTACTTCCTTCTTTTCCATAATAACTTTTCCTTCCCACCATGGAAGATGGAATATCTCAGATTATCACAGCTGAAGAAATCTTATTATTAATAGTTTATTCATATTCCTTCATGAATTCCTTTTTTGTCATTTATTGAGCCCTATTGTAACTCCCATATTATTGACCTAGATGTTACTATTATGCTCATTTTGTGAAAGAAACCTGAAGCCAAATGTTGTCCAAGGGCATTAAGCAGCAGGAGCTGGAATTCTGGGCTTCTGAATCCATATCTCATGTTCTTGTTGTTATTGTTATAGAACTAGGTATCATCTTGTAAAAAAGCAGTGTGCATCAGGGTTGAAAGGAGCTAAACTAAGTTCAGAATCTTCATGTTACAACAGGGAAACAGGGATGCAGAGAAAGTAAGTAACTTATCCAAGATCTTGTCACACTTTAGATATTAGGACTCAGGGAGGATGAATAGGCAGGGGTATCTTACCAAGAGTAGGGCAAAGTCCCTATGCTACTAATAGCTCAGTCTAAACTTAGGAAACACCTGTGAATCTTTGAACTTCAGTTTTTCATCTTCAAACTGGGAAATGGAAAGGTAAAACGAAAGCCTTGATGTAGATGATCTGTAGGGTCCCTACCTTGTTCATATTCTTTGATGAAAAAAAGGACCATTATCCAGTTGCTCATACTAATCCTTTTAAGGACATGTCCCTGGTAACTAGCATAGGGATTTGAAAACTTTTTGTAAAGATCTAGGTAATAAATATTTTAGGATTTGTGGGCCATATCATCTCTGTTGCAACTACTCAACTTTGCCACTGTAGGTACAAAAGCAGGCCCAGACAATACATAATAAGTATGGTCATATAAAACTTTTTATATAGACCCTGAAATCTGAATTTCATATAATTTGTGTAAGTCCCAAAATATACTTTCTTTTAGGTTTTTATCTATTTAAAAATGCAAAAATCATTTTAGCTTGCAGACTATAACAAAACAGGCACTCACAGGCTATAGTTTGCCAAACCCTGACTTGGCAAAATGCCTAGCGTGAGAAGTTCAATCCAAGCTCAAAGGAAACCTCCAAACCTTCATGTTCTGGGAAGGAGAAGTTAGGACACAGGTCAGCTGAAAACAAGAACAGCCGGTTATATTACTAAAAGGATTAGGAGTACAACAGAAGGGCACATCAAAGCAAATATGCCTTCTTTTCCTTTGTGGACATTCTTTTAAGCTACTTTTCTGTAGTTCTGCTGGCAATTAGACTTCAAAGATAGTAAGATATGGGTCTATGGAAAAGGGTCTAGGAAGCTATTTGCATGCTTTTAACGAAGGCCCTATGCCCTGTTCACATTTTTTTAGTTAAGGCCATAAATAAAAAGTCTTTCTTGCTCTGATGTTAGAGTCTATCAGAACTAAGGATTCCACACAAGAATTGGGGTCCAAAACTTCATTGTATACCTACACACAACATTTTGTAGTGACTTTTCTCTCTGTGCCTCCCTGGAGAACTCTGACCACAGTACGTTGAGTACTTAGAGTCCTGTACCTATCCATCTCTTTCTGCCAACCACAGTAGGCAACTGAGGAAAATCTAATGTGAAAAGAAAAAGTTAAACGCAGATACCTGTCTCTGCCAAGGGTTTTCCAGGGAGTTATTTCCAGGAAGAACAAGGGTGGGCAAAAGAACAGTTTATTATTTATTGGCTCTTCGGGCCTGTCTTTTATCTATTGCTACATAACAACCCAAACCCAAAACGTAATGGCTTACAACAAGAGATGATTTGTGTGGGAAACTTGTCCCCTCCCCCTAAGACACACATACATTTGGTAACCAGAAGTGTTTAGTGTGCATAGCGTAGAGACAGGAGACACATGGAAGAGTTCTTCCAAAACACCTTCCTACACCAGGTAGTCACATGGAGCCAAGCCAAGGAAGCCAGGATTCATATAAGACACCGTGTTACTCTGACGCTTGAACATTGAACCCCTCTGCTGTCCACAGAGAAAGGTCAGTTAGCACTTTGATCCTATTTTCTCCCCACCATAATCATTTTGTCTTAGCTTTATATCAGTGCTCCTAGTCTGTGGAGATGATAGAGAAGCAGTGAGTTCCATCTAGATGCAAACAACAGACCTTCAATAATAATATACCTCAATAAATACGTATTAAGTGGATATTACCCATTAGAGGTCCATTCCTTATCTAAACCCATAGATTGAATCCATAGCTTAAATAAATTAGATGAGTATCTGTGGAATATCCACTGTGTACCAGCATTTTACTTACATAACCCATATTTTGTGATAATATTCGAACTTTTCAATAATGAGTACAATCAGAATATCTGTAGAGATTTCTGTGCCAGGACTTGCTATGCTGGGCATCAACCCTCTAATTGTTGGACCATGGTAGGTCGTTGGATCCCAGAAGAGGGATGAACGGTACTCAAGTGCTCAAGGGAGTAGCTATATACCAACTCATATGAAAATAATTCAATATTTTATCTGCCAATAGAGTCTTACCAGTTGTGTGTTGGCTAAACATCAGCCTTGCCCTGCCTTGAGCAGTGTGGCTTAGTTGGTTATGTGTTGTCCCACAAAGCAAAAGGCTGCCAGTTCAATTCCTGGTCAGGGTACATGCCTGGGTTGCAGGTTGGCCCCCAGTGGGGATCAGTGTTTCTCTCATGTAGATGTTTCTCTCCCTCTTCCTTCCTCCTTTCTCTTCTCTCTAAAAAATAAATATATAAAATCTTTAAAAAAATCAGCCTTGCCTTATAAAATCCTCATAATGCTCTGAAGTTAGTGCTGCCATTTTGCAGATGGAAAAACAAAGCTAGGAAGTGAAAATATTTTGTTCAAGACCACATAAACAGTACATAGCAAAGTAAATTTCAAACTCAGCATGTTGGGGTTCAACATCTACATTCTTTCTCTAGAATTCTGACATCTTATAAAAAGTTCCATACTCAGAAAATCCCCACGAAGGAAGTTTTATTACATATGAGAAGACTGAGCTCAGAATGATGTGTAACAAGAGCTATCCTCTAAACCCACTCCTACCATATGTGTTATTTATCATCAAGTACAGTCAGTCTTTTGCATATATTCAGTGAACCCATACTATTCCCAGGATATAGTTAGGTTCCTAAGGAAGTCTCTAGGAGCTTCAGAAATAGGGCCTTCTCACCATTTATTTGTCCTGTTGGTCATAATTGCCCTTTAGAGATAGATCATTTGTTTGCATACTTTCACTTTCCCATTCTTGACCACTCCTCTTTGGTGGTATATACTATTCATTTTTCAGGATTTAGCTCAGATTTTACCTCCTCCGGGAAGCTCTCTCTAAATTCCCAAGACTGGGTTAGATGCCCTCTTTTGTGCTTCTCCACATACCACCTCTCCACTCACTCTGCCCCTTGTTTACTTCTATTGTAACACTGTGTGATGTATTGTGTATCTCCACACTAGATTTAGAATTCCTTGAAGGAAGGGACTGTGTCTCATCACTCTTTATACAACATGGCAATGTATTTATTGTTATAACATGATTCACTCTTTTAAGGGAACTCCAAGTTCCCTGGAAGATTCAGACTAGAAATTAAAGAGATGTTACAACTAACACCACAGAAATACAAAAGATCATAAGAGACAACTACAAACAATTATACACCAACAAACTGGACAACCTAGGAGAAGCTGATAAATTCCTAGAAACACCTATAAAAACTGAATTATGATGAAATAAAAAATCTGAACAGATAGAATACTAGCAAGGAGATGGAATCAGTATTCAAAAACCTTCTAACAAACAAAAGTCCAGGACCAGGCATCTTCACTGGTGAAAACTACCAAACATTCAAAAAGGAATTAATACCAATCTTTATCCAAAAAATTAAAAAGGGAGAACTCTTTCAAACACATTTTATGAGGCCAGCATTACCCTGCTAACCAGACAATGCCACACACAAAAGTTACAGGTCAAAATTCCTAAAGAACATAGATGCAAAAATCTTCAACAAAATATTAGCAAACTAAATTCAACAATACGTAAAAAGTACCATCTACCAACATCTACTTCTATTCAACATAGTATTGCAAGTTCTAGCCAGAGCAATTAGACAAGAAAAAGAAGTAGTCATCCAAACTGGAAAGGAAGAAACTGTCATTATTTGCAGAAGACATGATATTATATATATATAGAAAACCCTAAAGACTCCATCAGAAAACTGTTAGAACTAATAGGCAAATTCAGTAAATAAGTTACATGATTCAAAATCAATACATAAAAATGTGTGGCAAACTATCAGAAATAAAACAATCCGCTGCTTCTGCTGCTCCTGGTGCTGCTTGTGCGCTCATTTGGTGCAGACCTGGTACCTCTTTCCTGAAGCGGCAGTTGGGGAGACACCAGTGCTCGCCGTGGCAGATGTAAAGCCCAAAGGAGGAATCAAGACTGAGAATAATGATCATGTTAATTTGAAGGTGGTTCTGTGGTGCATTTTAAGATTAAGAGGCCTACACCACTTAGTAAACTAATGAAAGCCTGTTGTAAAACAGATTTTGTCAATGAGGCAGATCAGATTCTGATTTGGCGGGCAGCCAAGCAATGAAACAGACACACCTGCACAGTTGGAAATGGAGGATGAAGACACAATTGATGTGTTCCAGCAGCAGATAAGAGGTATCTGCTAAAAAGGGAAGCTGCTACTTGACTTCAGAACTCTGTCCCTCCAGACCAAGAAGCCATTCTCCATTAGTAAACTGCAATTTGGTTCTACCACATCCTGACTACTACAGTCTAGTTTTCTCTGTTCTTTCATTTTCCCTTTCCCATTCCTTTATTTGTGCATAAAGTAACTGGTGTACATGCACAAGCACTTGCATTTTTTAACTGAATAGCCAATGGTATGTTTTTATCAACACCAAATAGAAATGAGATGGAGAAAAATACTGGTTCTGTGAAAATACCCCCTTTCTCCATTAGTGGCATGCTCATTCAGCTCTTATCTTTATATTCCAGTAAGTTATTTTGCTCTTGCTGTTTAACAAAAACAAAAACAAAACAAAACATAGAAACCCTTGCATATCTTGTTTGACCGGAGGTTTTAATGTTTCTCATTCATCATTGTAAAACCAAGGACAGTTTTATAACTTTTTTGTATGTAGCTGTTACACATAGAACAATCTGTCTTTAAGTAGGGATAAATGAAAAGAAATTAATCCTAGTTTTCCCTTCAAATCAAGCATTTTGTTGTTTAAATAATCTTGTTTAAAAAAAGAAAACAATCCCATTGCATCAAAAAAAATAAAATACTTAGGAATAAATTTCACCAAGGAGTTGAAAGATCTATATATTGAAAACTAAAGACATTAATGAAAGAAATTAAGGAAGACACAAATGTAAAGATATTCTGTGCTCATAGACTGCAAGAATTAATAATGTTACAATGTCCATACTACCCAAGGCAATATACAGATTCATTGCAATCCCTATCAAAATCCCAATGGTATTTTTCACAAAAATAGAACAAACAATCTTAAAATTTGTATGGAACCACAAAAGACCTCAAATAGCCAAAGCAATCTTGAGAAAGAAGAACAAAGCTGGAGGCATTGTGCTGCCTGATTTCAAACTATATTACAAAGCTATAGTAATTAAAACATTATAGAATTGTTATAAAAACAGACACATAGATCAATGAAACAGAGTAAAGAATCTAGAGATAAACCCTTGCATATATGGACAGTTAATTTACAACAAAGGAGCTAGTTTCCTTGAATGCAAAATCAGGATGATAGTATATTAACTCAGATTAGCAAATACTATCAGAGAATTTACTGGTATGTGTTATTTACTTATGCTAGTTTTTATTTCAAAAACCCAAGCTTTAAAAAATAAGTAAAATAAGTCAACATTACTTAATTCATAAATTGTTATTGTTACCTCTAACGAGAGGTTTAAGAATCTAAAAGGAATTTTGCATAAAATGAAAGATTGGCAATCACCCTTAAAAATAATGCTGTTCCTTAAAAGTGAAGTTGCAATTGTTTTTAAAAAGCAATAGTCCAGCTTAGCTCAGAAGTGTAAATAGAGGAAGGGAAAATTGGGTGTTTGGAGAAATTCAGTAAATGAGTATCAGAACTGATAACTGATTCCAACTTCCCTGTTCCTGGTGATAACAATAGCTCTTTAATTCCCACAGCCTGCCTATTAAAAGGCATGTTAGCATTTATAATACTGAACATTCACCTGCTCTAATCATAAAGACTGTGTCACTTAGACAGTGAATAAAAAGGAAAATTAAAAAAATGAAGATAATTGACATGCTAGGATGTATAATTTTGGGTGAATTTTTCCATTTGCAGTATTTTCTTATAGCATTGTTTGCGCAACAAATTCGTACTTTAAAAAGTATAACACACTGGAAATGGTTCACTGTGAAGAAAATTAAAACACTTGCAAATTTGAAAAATAAGACTGGTAGCTTTTCACTGTTAGGGCCAATAGCCATAAAAATTCCATAGTGTCCTGAACTGACATAAATATATATAAACAAAGAGCAAAGAATAGCATAGCATATAGTCAATCTATTTAAAGTGGCCAGCAATTTAACAATAATTCATATTTGCTTTGAATAATTGCCTCTTATTACCCTGTCTATAAAACTGTTTGTTCCTTCTTCTCTGCTTGCTATATCCTTCCAATCCTCCTTTCCATCTAGCACAAAACTTAGTGTGTAGCAGGTCCCTGGTATAACATTTGTAGGTTTTATTTCACTAAGCTTATTCTCTTTATAATTAACAAATTAGTTCCCTTAACCTCTGTGAATTTATGGCAATGTGTTGCTCATTTATTAACAATGCCAATTGTTAGTACATCTGCACTAATAATATATGGGCAGCTTTTAATTAACTTTTACATTCTTTATGCATTCGGTCTTTTTTATGATAATATATAATATGCAAAGGAGGAAAATCAATCTTAGAGAGATTAAATGGCAGAATTGGGGGCCAGATCCCCAAAGCCAGTGCTAGTTACACTATACCATAATTTTAAAAATGTTTAATATCTAGAAAATAATCCCGTTAGGCATCTCCAAGCTGTATTAAATATAAGGCTGAGTCATTCCAATCCTAAAATGAAGACTACTTTTATCCTCATTCAATTAAAAAATCATCTACTCTGTGCATAGCATTAAATGTATATCCTGCCTAGAAGTCCAATAATAATGAAATGTTTAATTGAAGTTCTTTTTTGGTATGTGAGTTATTATTATTAAGCAGGAAATCTTAAGAGATTATTAAGGCAGAGATTATCAGAGAGTTATTATTACTAACAATAAGGTACTTTATTTTACTGTTTTGTTAAAAAAATATAGCATATGCTTCAACTCTCCTCTTTTTTTCTTTCTTTTTAATATATTTATTAAAGATTTTATTTATTCTTTATTTTTAGGGAGAGGGAAAGGAGAGAGGGAGAGAAACATCACTGTGTGATTGTCTCTCACGTGCCCCCTAATAGGGACCTGTCCCGCAACCCAGGCATGTGCCCTGACAGGGAACCAAACCGGTGACCCTTTGGTTCATAGTCCAGCGCTCAATCCACTAAGCTACATCAGCCAAGGCAGATTTTCTTAATTTTTAACCTACTGTCATTTTTCTGTTCCATGATTCCATCCATGATACCACATTACACTTAGTTGTCCTATCACTTCAGGTGCCTCTTGGCTAGTTTCTCAGATTTTCTTTGGTTTTGATAACCTTGACAATTTTGAGTATAGGTCAGATATTTTATAGGATTTTCCACTACAGGAATTGGTCTCATGTTTTTCTTAGGACTGAGGTTATAGGTTATTGGAAAGAAGACTATAGAGATAATGTGCCATTTTCATCACAGCATGAGTGTACACACTATCAACATGACTCATGACTATGAATGTTGGCCTTGATTACGTGGCAGAAGTACTGTTGGTCAGACTTGCCAATGTAAAGTTACTCTCCCTGCCCTCACCCCTCCATACTGTATACTTTAGAAATATGTCACTATGTCCAGCCCACACCCAAGGAGTATGGAATTATGTGTTATGCTCACCCCTTCTTTTTTGTCTAATTTGTATCATCATACATTTCCTTTTCAGGTATCTTAAAGTGGTTCTAAATAAAACTAGAGGAAAGTAAGTGGCATTTCAAATCCTGACTCTTCACGAACTAGCTGCATGATCTTTTAAATTTCCTCCCTTGTCGAATAGGGATAATACAATACCTCTCTGCTTTGACAGTTAGGACAGTCATATAATGACAGGGAAGGCCCACACAAGGTCTTTTTCTTTACATTCTAAATTTAATCTGCAATCAAATCCTGTTGATTCTACCTGCAAAATACATCCAGAATTCAGCAACTTTCATTGCTACCACTCTGGTTTAAGCCACCAACAATCTCTCCCCTAGGTTTTTGCAGCGGCCTTCTAACTAGTGTCCTTACTTCTGCCTTTGCCTCTCCAATTTATTCTCAGTGGAACAACTACAGTAGTCTTTTTAAGACCGAAATTCAGATCTTGTCAGTCCCCTATTTAAAATCTTCGAATGGCTTCCTATCACACTCAGGAATGTAGCCAAGTCCTTATCATGGCCTAAAAGAACCGGTATGATCTATCAACACCTCCTCCCCTCTTCAACTCTTTTTGTTTTAATGGCCAATTCCATTTATTCTGAAACAAAACAAAACTAATAGGAGCCCTTCAACTCTTGATACTCTTCTCCTCACTCTCTCTGCCCAGCACATACTAGCCTTCATGATTTTTCTTAAAAATGCCAAGAAGCTCCCACCCCAGGGTCTTTGAATCCGTCAAGGTGTGTGACTTGTACCTTTCTCCTGAAAGAACTTGCCAATCAGCTGCAAAGAGTACACTTGCCTGTCAGTCTCTTGCTGGTTTTTATGATCTGCCTTAGCTTTGGTGCTTGCTCTTTCAGGAAACCTCAGACTCTTACTGAGCACAGCAAGAGTTCTAGCCATTTCTAACTAATGTGGGGCTCCTCTAATGTCCAGAGCTCCCCACTGAGTTGGCCAACACTTTGTCAGACATGCATTGCTGTCTGAGGCTTTTCCTGCACTCAATCCAGAGCTGAGGAACTGGCCATCATTTCCCTTAAAATGTGTGCCCAGGAATCTTTGCAGGAAAGCAGAGAATGACACTCTGTGGAGCATATATTTCATGGCTAGTTTGATACATTTACACTGTCAAAACGACAAACACTTTCAGGACAAGACAGTCTACAAATGCAATTCAGACCTTAAGGCACTCCCACATTACTCAGTAAACTAAAAAAAGTAGAATCTAGAGGAAAGTAAGCAGCATTTCGAATCTTGACTCTGTACTCACTGGCTATGTGGTATCTTAAGTTTCCTCCCTTGTTCATTAGGGATTATACCTCTCTACTTTGATGGTTAGACAGTAATAGGTAAGGGCGGAGAAGGCCCAATTACCAAAAATAGTTGTGGAGATTATAAGTTATCACACCAATTTTAATACCATATGCCATTTATATATGAAGAAAAATTTTTAAGATTTTATTTACCTATTTTTAGAGAGAGGGGAAGGGAAGGAGAAAGAGAGGGAGGGAAACAGCAATGTGTAGTAGCCTCCCACACGCCCCCTAAACGGGCACCTGGCCTGCAATCCAGGCATGTGCCCTGACTGGCAATCCAGCCACCCACCCTTTGCTTCACAGGCCTGTGCTCCATCCACTGAGCTACACCAGCCAGAGCTTCATAAAAAAATTTTTTTTTAAAATATTTATTTACTTTTAGAGAGAGGGCAAGGGAAGGAAAGAGGACGAGAAACATGATGTGAGAAACATCCATCAGTTGCCGCTCATACACATGGGGAGGGGATGCGCCCCACGGCAACCCAGGCAGGTGCCCCGACTGGAATAGAACCTGGCAGACCTTTCGCTTTGCGGGTGGAGCCCCAACAAACAGCCACAGCGGTCATGGCTATATACAAAGAAATGTTTTTTAAAACTTTTGTTATCAAGAGAGGACGCTTCTTATGAGAGAAACTGGAAGAAGTCTAACTTGCCCTCTCTTTTGCCCATTCAAATCAAGAATTTCGCTCTCTTCTAGTCTCGGAACGACGATCACGCGATCACGGAAGGGAGCAATTGCTTCCTCTGCTTCACGCACCTCAGTCAAGCTGGGGATTTCATTGTGAGAAGCAAGTCCCGCCTCACCCCGGAACTTAACCGTTGACGAAAAAATTAAGTGTTTAAATCCTCCGGAACCTGATCCGGGAACGCCAATGTCGCCCTCTTTTCTCCAAGGAGACTTAGGATTGGTCGAGCCTTGCCCCCGTGCGGGGCGCTGATTGGCTGGCGTACCAGCTCGTCGAGGGACTGTGGGTAAAGCCTCCAGTACTCACCGTGCACCCTGATGGGTCGGATTTCTGACCAGTCAGCGGGCGCGGCGCGGGCTTCGGTTTCAGGAGCAAGTGTTTGCCGCCTAGGTTCCCGCGACCCCAACGTCCCAGGGCGGGGTCGGTGAAGGCGCTCCTTGGAGTCGCCCTCTGTTCTGGCTTAACAAACAGACCCGCGCTTGGCGGAGGTTGCGGTGAGTTGAACTTTGTGCTTCGGGTTTCAGTAGGAGGTTGCAGTGGGGATCGGGAAAAGACGGTGGGTAACGTTCAGGGCCCTGTAGTGGGTTCAGCCCTCCAAGAGCCTGGACTGATGACGCGAAGGGGAATTAATGGGAGAAATAAGTGGACCATGAATTCCTTGGGAATCATCTTTGCTTAGGTATGTGAAAGAGGTTTTCAGTCGACAACATGCCATTTGTAGTTGTTTTCACTGTGAAAATTTCTGAGGACTGAAACTCGTTCTTGCATTCCTCATATTATCTAGCTCAGACAGCTACATAGTAAGGGATCGGTTAATGTTTAAAGTCCGGGTTCTACTGTAAGTAATGTGTAAACAAGCAAGTCTGAAAATGTGATGTGTGTGAACACAGGCAGAAATAGCATTACCATGGTGTCTAAGATATGCCTTCACAGAGGAAGTGATAATTAGAGTTGGATTGCGAAGGCTGATGGGGGTTTACTAAGCATTGCTAGTAAAGGGGACAGCCTGTGCAGATACTCAAACTCGGGGAACTGCAAGTAGTTCAGTTTGATTGGGGTGTAGGATGAGTGAATAAGGTATAAAGTTGGAATAATAGGATGGGTCAGATTGTGATTCTTTTTCATTCTGTATATAAGGAAGAGCCATCAACTTTTTAAGCAGGAGAATAATTAAATCAGATTTATATAGAAGTAACTTAGCAAACTGTGGGGACTTACGGTAAAATTGGTGAGTTGATGAAGTCAGGAACTAAGTGGAGATGGAAAGACAGACATTTTATGGGGGAAGAAGGAGGAAGGAGAGATAAGGATGATTTGATAATTTCTATTTGATACATGATACCTCCTAGTTTTTCCAGGTATAGGTGTTTTATGTGGTTTTAGTTTCACTGGCTTTAATTGCTTGCATGATACTGTCAGAACAAACTGTTTCAAGTGTATTATTTTAAACGAGAAATGGATCAACATTATATTTTTTACCCTAAGTCATAAAGAAAGAAGAGACGTATGTGGAGTTTTAAACCTCCTCTGTTTAATGAAGAAAAATGGCACTCTGTATACTTGTTAGGGTTACAGTGATCAAGAAGCCGAATACTGTTACCCATGACAACCAAGTAGCGTAGAAAGGTTTAGAGTTTAAAACCTGCGTCCGTAGAAGCTCTTCATGAAGTCCACATACCTCCAAGAAGGACTTTTTAGTCAACCTTATAAGGGCAATTTCAATAAGATTTTGTTCTTGTAAATATTTTCAGCCTCTGACTTTATCTTTAAAAAAAAAAACCCTCTTCTGAATGACTTCTGCACTTGCATTATTAACTTTCTCTACCCTTATCTTAATTTTGACAGTTCCTTTTTGCTAGAATTGAAATAGAAAGTATATGGCCTAAAAAACTCTTAAGGCAAAATTAAAAGAAGATAGGAAATACAGAACTGTAAAGAAAGGACTTTGAAGTCTGTATTTTGCTTTGATAATATTTAAATGTAGATACCCAATGGGCAATTAGAAAAATGGGTTTGAAACTCAGAAGAGAGGTGGAAGCTAAAAGTTTGGTGTACACAGATGGGTGTGGAAACAATGGGAGTGATGAGAGTACCCGTAGAGGGCCAGTGGAGCTAAAAGAGACCACTGATTTTGCACTGATTCAAATCAGTTTGTGGGATGCAGTATTTACCTTCCAGGTGCACAAGACTGAAGGTTTGTTGACTTCATTATAGACCCAATAAATATCTAACCCAAATTATTCCTATCTGCTGCCTTGTGGGTTTTTAAAAAAATATTTTGCAGCTTTTGGTCAAAATCTTGCATATTAAATACTGCCTGACCTACCCAGCTCACTTAGTTGATATAATGATCTTGGGGCAGAATCTGTGCTTTCCTTAATGAATAGATGTATTGGAAGGGTTTGCCACCTAGGACAAATATTAGTATTAATTTATAGGCCGAATGACTCTAAAGTATGAAAATAATTAGAACCCACAAGGATTTTTAATCTATAGATGAAGACAGTTTATATAAGTAACCTAATTTTGTCTATAATTTGTTAATAAGTGGTTAAGTCATGTTTCTTATCTTTTATTTGTATCACTCATTAGTAATATCCTCTTTTTTAGGATACTGAGCATTTGAAATTGAATAAATCATTCACCAACTATCATGGAGCCTCCATATCCTCTTGCAGGGGCCCAGATGAATACCAGGTATAGAAATATTTTTTATATAATTTTTTTCCCCACAATCGCTCACATAACTTGGGAAGGTAGATTGGAATAGAAGGAAAAAAAAACTTTAGAATCAGAAAAATCTGGGTTAATATCCCAGCTCTGCCAATTATTAGGTGGGTGACCTTGATCAAGTTAATTAACTTCTCTAAGCCTCAGTTTCTTCGGCTGTAAGTTGGGAATAGTAATTTCTACCTAACAGAAGGTTTTTGTGAAGGGTTAAATATATGCACTTAGTAAATTTCCATTTCATTCCCTCCTTTCCTATTTTAGTTTCACAGAGGATTTTTTAAAATTAGGTTATTGCCTATTTTGCATATTTAAAAAAATTATGTATTGATTTTTAGAGAGGAAAGGAGAGAGAGAGAGACATCAATTTGTTGCTCCACTTATTTATGCATACATTGATTGATTTCTTCTATGTACCCTGATGGGGCATCGAACCTACAGCCTTGCTGTATTGGGATGAGTTGCCTGGCCAAGGCAAGGATCTTTTTATTGATGGAAATAGTACCTGAAGTATTAAGGCTAAAAATTTATTTATATCCTAGACAAGTGGGACAGTGGTTAGATTCTTTTCCTCTTCTAAATCCTAATTCCTTGCTGGTAAAAATTTCACATGGGATATACCTAGTTTTCCTAGATATTTCTAAGCCTTTTCCCACTCATGTGGACAGAAAAGAGGAGCTTGCCACCTGTTTCCTGGTTTCTCAGTCTGTCAGTACTAAGGGGGCCGTTAAATTACCTGTGTTATTTGCCTCTTTGGATCCTTTATTGTTCTTTTTTCCTCTAGGGAAGAACAGTTAGTGCTGACATATGAACATTTTTGCATCTAAACTAGAACTGCATCCATGAGTTACCTTTATTCTTCGTATTGCTTTTCTTTGTGCCAGATGTCTTTTGATGAAGACAATGGGAAGCATGACCCAAAGAGGCTATCTTATTTCCATCACTTAGTTTTGGCCTTTTTGTTCTACTGCCACCTCTTATTCTTTGAGAAGTTGTCAACAGACGTTTTTCTCTTTTTTAACTTATTTTTGGGTCAAATTTATTCCTTATATTGTAGGTAAAATAATATACCCATGTGATTTAAATTGATTACTCCTAGTACACTTAATCCTAGTTTTTTAAAAATCATATTCATCTCTAGTTTTCTGGGGTTTTTTTTTGTTTGTTTTATTGAAACCTCTGGTTTTCAGTAACCTATGGGCTTTAGCAATTTTGAATTACTTGGGGGTTACACACTGCTTTGAATATCTAATAGCCATGAATATCATTTCCTAAGAAAAAGTGCTTATATACATACATGCAAAGTTTTGCACACAGTTTAAGGGTGTTTTTATTTTGCCTCCCTCCAATGTCTATATTTATACCTTAGATTAAGAAAAAGATTATGCCCCAGCTGGTGTAGCTCAGTGGATTGAGCACGGGCCTGCAAAGCAAAGGGTTGTGGGTTCGATTCCCAGTCGTGGCACATGCCTGGGTTGCGGGCCAGGTTCCCCAGTGAGGGGCGTGCGGAAGGTGGCCACATGATATTTCTCTCCGTCTCTTTCTCCCTTCCTGTATGTCTAAAAATAAATAAATAAAATCTTTTTTTTTTTTTAAAGATTTTATTTATTTATTTTCAGAGAGAGGAGAAGGGAGGGAGAAAGAACAATGTATGGTTGCCTCTCACATGGTCCTCATTGGGGACCTGGCCTGCAACCCAGGCATGTGCCCCAACTGGGAATCGAACCGGGACCCTCTGGTTCCCAACCCGCGCTCGATCCACTGAGCTACACCAGCCAGGCAATAAATAAAATCTTAAAAAAAAAGATTAAACGGCATTTATTAAAATCTTGCGGTGCCAGGTGCTTTGTATGCATTGTTCTTAATTAATCTTCACAACAAACCTATGAGTTGTAAATGCCATTATTATCCCCCTCTATTTTTCTTAAATGAGGCAACTTGTAGCCTACACAGATTAACAAACCCAAAGTTACACAATTGTAAGTGGTATGGCAAGGATTTAAACCTGATATTATTTCTAGTCTATATTGCAGCGAAGTAAACCTGAAGTAGTGTAGGTTGGCCTTTAAAGGTATTATGGACTGCTGAGAGCAAAAGAAATACCTAACATTAATACTTGCAGTAAGCCGGGAATTTTTCTAAGCACTTTACATATATTGGCTCATTTAATATTCAATATAACTGCCAAGAGATGCTTATATTAATCCTGTTTAACTGGTGAGGAAACTGAGGCACAAAGACATTAAATAACTTGATCAAGTTTACACAACTAGCAAATTTTGAAGCCAGATTTCAGACCTAAGCAGCTGATCTCCAGACTTTTTGCTTTTAGCCCTTGCATCCTACTGCATTTCACCCATTGGTAAATGATAAATACAGGGTCTGGTACAAGTAATGTCCCTTTTTTATTATAAAATCTTTTATTACAAAACCATAAGCATGTAATTCTATAACATAACAATATCACACTCAAGCACACCGTATAACATTTTAGGTGACATGTTCAAATTAAAACTATAAATTATTACACCTACCAACCACACTCAAGCAGGCGTTACTTCTGCTGGACCCTGTATGTTAGATGTAGAGACGTAGATAATCTGACTTTGTGACCATGAACAAATTTCTTAATCTCAGATTATGTCCCCATAAAACAGGCAGATTAAACATCCTTCCTATAGATATTGTGCACTCAAATTAGACAAGGAGTTGAAAGCATACAGCTAGAAATGCAGTAGAACGAGAATTCAAACCCAGGCTCTAAAGTACTATACCACTAAACTTCTAGAAGAATAAGCTTTGAGATCAACTACACTTAGTTTCACATCCCAGCTCTGCTACTTAATTGCTGCATGAAGCTAGGAAAGTTACAGTTGGTTATCAATAAAATAGACAGTAAAGTGTTTTTGGAGCAGTTTTAGAGAGAAATACTGTGTAGGTGAAATGCCCGGTAGGATGCCTGGTGTACCTTGTAGGTGATTAGTAAACTGGGGCTAGTATGTTAGTTGAAAAGCTTCATCAAATGATCCATGAAAGTAAGAACATATATGATATGTAAATATTCTTTCAGTTCCACTCCTCAACATTCTACTACCCGGCAAAGGCACTGTTGTACGTAGCTCACTGTCAACGCTTTCTTGCTTTAACTACCTGCAACTCTCGTCCTTTCTTTCCATTGTCTTTTTCTTATAATGGTTTTCTTATGTTACTCACTTACATAAATAAAATCTTTGTGATGGTACCCTATGTGATTTAGTATTGAAACCTTGCTTTATACGACCCCTAGGATCTGTGTTCTGGAATTACTTACTTCTAAGTTGCTTTTGATGCTTCAAAAATTAACTTATGTGATAGGATCCAAGATACCAAATTTGGAAACAGTGAAAAATAAAGACTATTAAGTTTTTGTGTTTTTCATAATTTTATTAGGTATAAACTAGAAAGTAGTTCTGAAGGATAGAATTGATTTTAAATTTCAATGTAAATTCATGGCTTATACACATTTTTCTCTTAAATAGGATTTTATAGGATGAGTGCTGCTAGGTTTGTTTGTTTGTTAAGCCTGCGCGTATATAAATTTAGGTATGCATAAGAAAAAAAAGGACAAAAAGCTATACCTAAAGTTTGAGTGCTTATTCTCTTGATAGTAGTTACAAGTGATTTTTCTTTTATTTTTTAAAAATATTTTTAACTCTTCTAAAATAACAAAAGTAATCTGAAAAGCTTCATCATTTAAACTGTTTCTTATAAACTTTCTACTAAGTTTGCTTTTCATCGTTCTTTGACATGAATTTTTTTTTTAAAGGTTTTCTTCAAGCAGGATGGTACCTTTTTACTTTCCTCCATCAAAATGTGCACTTTGGAACCCAGTGCCAATTGGAGATTTCATCTATTTACACCTTAATTACTACAGGTATGAGATGTTTCTCTTTTCAGATCAAACAAGTATAAACAGGAGTCAGAAGGACATGTAAGGCAAAATTGATTACTATGACTTTTCTTTTTTACTTTTTTATTCACAATCTTCTCTCTGCTTTTTGAAAAAATCTGTTCTTCATGCTTTAGAGAAATAATATTGATTTTACAATTAAAATAGTCTGCAAACCCAAAGTTCTAAGTATTATAAAACCTCAAGAGACAAAATAATAATAACTGAAAGATTTTTTCTTAATGCTTCAACATGATGTCTTTGTAGAGCATTGAAAAGATTGAACTGAGTTTGAGTGAGTAGACTATATTAGAAGGAATATAAAATATTATGGTTATGGCCAGAATCTTGAAAGAAAGATACAGAAACTTAGGCTTAAAGTAATAGAAAACAGAGATTAATTGAGTTTTTTAATATAAGGGAGTTACTTGTTAAAAGCAGAATTCTAAGGCTGGATCATAGTGGGAAGAGCCTAGAGTCAGCCTAGCTATGAGAGGGTTTTCTATAATATGAGAAACATAGATTTATGCAATAGTGGTTTAAGGTGCTATAATTGGAGTTAGATGGCTTACTTAGATGGTCATATTCTGATTCTACCATTTCTTATTTATGTGGCCTCAGTAAAGAGGCCAAGGGCCAGTTTTCTTATTTATAAATGGGGATAATGGTACTCGTTTCATAGAACTCTTGTAAGGGTTAAATGAGACAGAATCTGAAAAGTATCAGTGGGCACAGAGCCTGTAACATAGGAAGTATTCAGTAAATGGTAGCTATTATAAGGGTTTGGAGCAGTATTGAGATCAAGAGGAAAGAATGAAACAAGGTGTTTTTAAAGAAACCATTTCTAGCATTTGATGACCTACTGAACAGAGGAACTAAAGGGAAGATACAAATCCAAAAGTACTTAAGTTCTAAAACCAGTTGGCAGAGAAAAAGGGTATCATTAACAGAAAGAGTCTTATAGAAGTACAATTAACTATGTGTTAGACTTGTTCATTCTTTTCTCCATGTCTCTTACCTTCTATTTTATATTTTCTATTTTCTTTCTGTGCTACTTTTCGAGTAATTTCTTTTGTTCTTCAACTCTACTAATTTTCTTTTTTAGCTATGCTTAATTATCATCTAACCTGTTAAGTTTTTTTAAATGTGAAAGTATACTGTATATATGAAAGATTTTATGTATGCACAGTTTAATTGATTATATTTTTAATTCTACAAGTTTTTTGTGGTTCTTTTTCAAATTGGCTAGTATATTTAATATTATTTTGTTTCTTGCTCATATTTTAGAGTTCCTTTTATATTTCTTTAAACATTTAGATAATATTATATTCTATATTCATTAATGCTAGACAATAAGTAAACTGATGGATGTGACTATTTAATTCCAACTTTACAAAAATAGGAGGTTGGCCTCCTAGTTCCTCAAGCCCTGTTCTGATGGGTAAGTCAGGCAAATGCCTAGAAAACAACTGTAACTCTAGCATGTGCTTATTGGAGTCCTGACTTCCAGGCAGCCCTCCCTGTGCCCTGCCTTTGACCCTAGGATTTCCTCCCAGTGATCTTTCTGTACATTTTTAAAGATGTGAGTTCTATTTTAGGCAGCATTTCATGGCAGGAGGTTTTTTGAGGATATTAGACCCACTACCTTCATGAAACACTTATTGTTTTACAGAAATCCAAAGCTTATGGTAACTGAAAAGACCATCCGACTTGCTTGTCGACATGCCAAGCAGAATAAAAAGAACTTGCCATGCTTTTTACTTGGTTCTCTCACAGTAGATGAAGGTAATATATTTTTAAGAAGTTATTTTTAGGAGCTCTTCCACAGGAGGCCTACATACCACTGCTGCCTTGTCTTTAGTGATTCCTGGGCAATTCTGGCACATTTTGTGAGTACTCAACAAGAGAAAACAGCCTTTGCCGTCACTGCAGTTAAGAGTGTGGTGCAAAAATATGCTTGTGTGGTGTTGAGGAAGGCAGACATTAACCTCACCAAGAGGGCAGGAGAGCTCACGGGATGACATGGAACGCACGGTCACCATACGCAGGATCCATCCAGTGCAAGATTCCACACTGGTTCTTGATCATAGAGAAGATGTGAAGAACGGAAAATACAGCCAAGTGCTGGCCAGTCGTCTGGACAGCAAGCTTCACGAAGACCTGGAGTGGCTGAAGAAATTTTGGGCCCACAGAGGGCTGTACCCGTTCTGGGGTCTTCGTGTTTGAGGCCAGCACACCCAAACCATGGGCCACTGGGGTTGCACTATGGGTGTGTCCAAGAAGAAGTACATCTGTAGACCTTGTCTGTTAATAAATAGTTCATACACCAAAAATTTATTTATTTATTTATTTATTTTTAAGATTTTATTTATTTATTTTTAGAGAGAGGGGAAAGGAAGGAGAAAGAGAGGGAAAGAAACATCAATACATGGTTGCCTCTCACATGGCCCCCGCCGGAGACCCGGCCCACAACCCAGGCATGTGCCCCAACCGGGAATCGAACCGGGACCCCCTGGCTCCCAGCCCGCGCTCAATCCACTGAGCTACACCAGCTGGGAACCAAAAATTATTTTTATGACTACAATAGAGTTTATGTTTAGTAATTCAGCCAATTATTGTAATGTACTTTGTGCTGATTTTCTTTGCTATATACCAAGGTTATGAAAAAGAATAAAACTTGGCATTACCCATCACAGATTTTAGTCTGCTCAGGAGGAAGAATATATATGCAAGTCATTTTTTTAAAAAGAGCTTAATGTTACAATTAGTATGAATACAATGTTTTGCTATAATGTATGCTTATTTGATTGGTTTCACGTTTTTAATTGGCATACTATGTAATTATTGCTATTTTTGTTCTTCAGATGAAGAAAGTGTGAAATTGACAATAGATCGCTTTGATCCTGGTCGAGAAGTACCTGAGTGCTCTGAAAGAACCCCTACTGCTTCTCTCCCTGGGGACTTTGTGATTCCATGCAAAGTTCATACCCATGGACTTTGTTCAAGAGAAATAATAGTTCACAATGCAGATAACTTCAGTTCAGCTTTTAAGGTGAGATTTGTTGATAACTTGATTATTCTTAACACAAGAATCAAACTGTGTGCTATGTTGTGTTTTAATAAATCCATATTTACTAAGTATTCATAATAATTTGTTGACCTAAAATGCAATTAAACTTGGTTTGTAAGGGCAGAAATCCTAGATAGGTAATACAGATAGTGTTTCAGAACAGGAAGCAGTGTGTCCAGGATAGCAAAGTGTGGTATGTGCTCAGGGTGACTTTAACAGCATAGATTTTTGCTGGATTTGTATGCAGTCACGCTGGAGTATTACTTTGTCCAGATCATAGAGAGCCTTCTCTGCCAGGTTAATGAATTTGAACTTTGTCATGTGGATCATGAAGAGTCACTGAAAGTTTCTGAAAAGAGGAAATATTGTTAAATCAGGGGGAGTTAACTTGATAGGGCAGGCTGACCTATGAAGTCAGAATAGGCCATTGCAGAGTCAGCTGTGTGTTAAAGAGGGCTGCAGTGGCCTCGCAGCGTGGTGGCAGACTAGAAAGGACACAGCATGAGCAACTATAGAGGAAGAATCTCCTTGACAATTTGGGATAATAAGAAAACAAAGAGGAATGGACTCCAGATTCTCTGGGACTGAGTCAGAGTTTATTTGTAGCCATTTTTCCCCATGCAATAAATATTTATTAGAAGTGACATTCTCCAATAAGAATTGGGAATACTGCTGAGACATCTAAATTGGAAATATGTAATGGAGCTTAATATAGTCAATCTTAATTGCTTTGACAAAATTAGTCATGTAACCTTTTGTTCACAGAAAAGAAATGAGATAATTGAAATGCTGTAAGTCAAATTGTTTAATTTTGTTAGTGCAAGATATATATGTGTGCCAGAATCAAATAAAACCTTTGGAGATATTACAAAGCTTTAAAATAATTGTATAATATTTATTCCTCAGGCTCTGCAGTACCATGTATATAGCAAAGATTCCTTGGATTGTGGTAAACTGCTTTCCCTAAGAGCTCATATCACTTCCAGGGAGAGTTTGGACGCTGTGGATTTTGACTTACACTGGACAGCAGTAACTTTAGCAAATACCTTTAAATGCACACCAGTGAAGCCCATCCCTATTATTCCAACAGCTCTGGCAAGAAACTTGAGCAGTAATCTGAATATTTCTCAAGTTCAAGGTACCTATAAATATGGGTAAGTAAAAACATCTATTAAGCCAAATTTTTAAATATTGGTCACGTTAGTCTATTTTTACAATATCCATATGACATGAAATAATTGTGCAGTCGTCTTGTATTCCAGAGGTCTGCAGTGCTATGTAAATAACCAAGGGAGATGAAAAATGAAGTCGTTAATTTTTGCTGAATGTGGTTTTCTTTGAAAGAGTTGTGCCCAACACCCCAAGAAAAATTAGTGGTAAAAATTATATTTAAATTGGTTGTATTCCGTAATTTGAAAATACAAGGAAAAATTATTCTCTATATCATTTTGTCCCCTTGTATTTTGCCTTTGTTATAGGTCATCATTTTTTTTAATGTTGTCCTTTTTTCTTTTTAATTTTCACTATGACTGACTGATTATAAGCCTAAAAGAGGCTGGAGGATTTCTTTATTATATGCAGTTTTAATTATGAATAATGAGCATTGCAGATAGAGAAAAAGGAGATAAATAAAAATGTACAGTACTCTAGCTTACCAGATTGCCAACCACTTGAGGGTGGAGTTTCCTCGCAGAGCTGGAACGGCATCCTCTCCAGCTTCCTACACCTCTCTTAGTTTCTCAGGAAATGTAAGCCAAACTGCATGCTTTCTGCTCCCCAGCAGGGCTGCTTCCCTGAATCATCCACTTTCTTTACCCATTGTCTACTGAGCTAGGTTAGAAAATCTAAGCACTTTAAAGTCTAAGCAGTTCACTTCTGGCTTCCTTTCCCACTCGACTCCACCCTAGTTCCTGTTAGGTCTCCAGAGCTAGCAATGCTTGCCAAAGTACACTCAACTGCAGGTCTCGTTCTCTAAAACATGCCTCTTCAAAAGAGGGTAAGGAGAAGGGAGGATTTTCTTTTCAGAGGGTCCCTGGAATAGCAAGAAAGATCCCATTTTGAGTCCCACATGGTGGTGACCTTTCTGGTTGGAATGGCATAAAAAAAGTGTTGGTATATTCCAGAATCATGGAATGGCTAAATGAGATGGTGATAACAATGTTTGAATTAAGTGTAACATTTAATGCCCTTGGAGTAGTAAAGTGATTCTCAATTGGGACATGGGAATTTGTGTTAAAATTCACCAAACTATTAATTTGTTTTCTTTAGTACCCATGCCCATCTACCAGTGATATGAATTTACCTTTCTTTAAATTATCCTTCCGTGATCCCTTGGCACACCACCCAGGATGTTCAACATTTTAATTATTCGTTCCCCTTATTTATAATTATGTATTAAATTTGTGAGATTTGCTATTTTCCTTGACCACAATCATTTGTTTACCCTACTATTTATTAGGATCCATTATGGAATAGGTAATATGTTAGTGAAGTTAAATAGATTTTAAAAAGCATACTTACTGTTTAA
The DNA here is from genome assembly GCA_004026765.1 of Micronycteris hirsuta. Taxonomy (NCBI): domain Eukaryota; kingdom Metazoa; phylum Chordata; class Mammalia; order Chiroptera; family Phyllostomidae; genus Micronycteris; species Micronycteris hirsuta. The sequence goes on along the minus strand of PVJI01001981.1, from coordinate 3,512 downwards.
GCATATTAACATGATGCCTAACATATTAACATAATTTACATATATGCTTGTAGACATGATATGGATAAAGATGATAGGGGTTTATATATAGTGCAGGGAAAGCAGGAAGGTGTGTCCAAATTGCCTGGGAAAATTATGGAAAGCTTGAGCTGGTTCTTTCAGAGAATAGGAATTTATCAGGTAGGTAAGGGAGAAGAGCTTTCAAAACACGTGTAAGTGTCATTGATAAATCCCCTGCCAACTCAGGCTTAATCCTCTTGTCCTATGGCCTGATAAATTCATTATCTTTATGTTTTAGGGTTATTAGAGCAATGAAATATATCCTCAGAGGGACTATCAAGACTTTATTTCACAAATGGCTTTGTTTTGTTTTTGTATTTTAAAGCCATAACAATAAAATTAACTCCCCACAGTTCTACTGTAGTATTCATATCCTCAAAACTTACTGTCAGTAATAAACATAATAATAAAGTATAAATATAATATAACATCCTTTTAGGGAATAGTGAGCTTTTGAGTTCTGTCATGATGGTTCCAAAGTTCTTTGATAGTGGAGGACTATAGTCCATGGAAGGTTGAATATATTGTACCTCTCCTAATTCGGCCTCCCTCAGGGAGAAGTCATAGCTGTCGCAGTCTTGTCAAGTCACCCAGATGGTTGAACACTTAAAGTAAAAGGAAATTCACTTCTTCCAGGGAAATGTATATGGTTCTAAAATTGTTAGCTTTGATTTTAATACTTTTGATTAAAGTAAGTTGACATGTTTAGAGCAAAACTTTTTAAAAGGGTGTGTAATTTTCAATGACCATTTTAATGGATAGAGTTTTAAGATACTGAATCTCTTTAATCTCCTCTTATTGGAGTCTTTTTTTTTTTTACAACTGTGAACTGTTTTCTTTGTGTACATGAGTGAGAGAGGAAATATTCATTTGAATTTTCTCCCCTGCCTAAAATGTGCTTCTGCACTCAGTTGATCTCTTTTAAAGGTCAAAAGTGTATACTTCCAGTTGTTTTTACATGAATATTTTCTGTTTAGATATCTTACCATGGATGAAACACGCAAGTTGTTACTTTTGCTGGAATCTGATCCCAAGGTTTATTCTCTACCATTAGTGGGAATGTAAGTGTTGCATTATTTATGAAAATCTTTTCAGCCATATATGTGTTCAAGTGTATATGATAAACATGTGAATCAGTTGTGCTATGAATATGTGATTAACACTTAGATCACCTTACAAAACCACAATGGCCAATGATTCTGAAACTTTCTTATTTGAATAGCAGAATTAGTTAAAACAAGATTTTGCTCAATGTTATGAAGAACTTCAGTGTATAAAACAGAGAAAGTTGAGTTCTGCTCGTTGATGTCGAAGCATTAGAACCCTTTTTCTTTCACTTTCTTTACTACTTGTTGTCCTTAAAGCACCTTGAAGAACACAGGGTGAGGATAACTCTTTAAAATTCCCTATCAGGCAGTTTTGCCAAAATTCACCTAAATATTAAGGGCGTTATCTTTAGAGCTAGTAGTTAATAACATTTAGACAGTGTTCAGTCAGAAAGTTATATTCATTTCATATTTATTGAATGCTTATCATGTGTAGTCTTATGTTGGTATTGTGTTGGGATTTAAAACTCCTCAAGAAATTTATAATCAAGGTGAGGTGATAAAATATTCAAATATTCACACATAGAAAGGTAAATAATAAGGAAGCACAGTGGTTCCTCGGTACTCGTCTTTAATTCATTCCGGAACTCAGGAGTAATGTACCGAATGATGAAATTTTTCCTCTTGTGGGGCAGCATCATGTCTCACACAAGTTCTAGCAAGGGCGGCAAGTCCTGAGCAAGTACCAAGTGCTGAAACATTTTTTTCTCATCAAAATGCAACGACTACCCTGGCTTGTGTAGCTCAGTGGATTGAGCATGGGCTGCGAACCAAAGGGTTGCAGGTTTGATTCCCAGTCAGGGCGCATGCCTGGGTTGCAGACCATGTCCCCAGTGGGGGCCACATGAGAGGCAACCACACATTGCTGTTTCTCTCCCTCTCTTTCTCCCTCCCTTCCCTTCTGTCTAAAAATAAATAAATAAAATCTTAAAAAAAAAAATGCAATGACTACAGGGTTTGATGAGTTCTAAAGCCAACGAGCACCAAGGTATGACTATATATGATTTGCTATGAAATGTACAACGTCAATAGTGAGCACCATTAGTACTTATAGGAGAGATGATGGGGACATTTTCGTAGAGAAAGCACTCAAGCTGGAACTTTTAGTGTATTTGGATCATAGAAGGGAGGATTGGTGGGGAGGGGCACCCATGTGAGGGACTAGTATAATTGGGAACCCATGGGAGGGAATGCACAAATGTTCTGAGTCATGAAATCTACTTACATTCTGTTTGCTATGCTTTTGGTATTGGCTATCAGCTTTTGATGCTACATGATTTTTTTTTTAATTGAATTTATTGGGGCGACATTGGCTAATAAAACAATATAGGTTTCAGGTACGCAGTTCCATAATACATCATCTGTATATTGTACTATGTGTTCACTGCCCAAGTCAAGTCTCCTATCACCATATATCCCTCCTTTACCTTCTTCTACCTCCCCCCAGCCCCCTTTCCCTCTGGTAGTCACCATACTGTTGTCTGTGTCTATGAGTTTGTTTGTTTGCCTTTTTTTTTTTTTTTTTTTTCCACTTAATCCCTTCATCTTTTTGACTGAGCCCTGCAACTGCCCTCCCCTCTGACAGCTATCAGTCTGTTCTCTGGGTCTGTTACTGTTTTGTTTGATATTTTTTCATTAGATTCCACTTATGAGTGGAATCCTATGGTACTTGTCTTTCTCACTAATGAATATTAAGAAGCTTCTATGTTTCAGGCTATATATATATATATATATTACAGTATTTAACCCTTTCAGTACTCTAGTTTGAGTTGCTGACTTCATTCTCCCCGAATTTAGTCTATTTTTTCTAGTCCAGGCTAATTGATTCTATTTGATTCCTTCTTTTACCTCTAAGGTTAACCATTTTCTCTCCTGCCATTTTCCCTTTATCTCAGGTGGGAGAGGACAGAGAGAAAGAAGCTCTCTATATATCTGTGTCTATTCTCCCTCTTAATTATTATCATGGTCTGGTGTTAATAGATTTCTTATTTATGAGGCCTTTAATGTAGTGCTGGTGAATGCCAAGAATCTTACCCTAAAAAAGAACATAATCTAAAGTATATTAAATATTAGCCCTGGCCGGGTAGCTCAGTTGGTTAAAGTGTTCTTTTTTTTTTTTTTTTAAATTATTTTATTGCTGTTCAATTACAGTTGTCTGCATTTACCCTCCCCCCCACCCCAGGCAAACCCACCTCCCTCCCCTGCCTCCACCCTCCCCCTTGGTTCCATCCACACGTCCTCCACAGCAGTTCCTGAATACCCTTGTCCCCCTTCTCCCCTTCCCCCTCCCCTCTGGTTACTGCCAGAATGTTCTAAACTTCAATGTCTCTGGTTCTATTTTGTTTC